>JAUJYS010006462.1:0-10305 GCA_033995665.1 Melogona broelemanni | reverse complement strand
CTTCCCTTCCCTTCCCTGCCCCTCACATATCTCCATAGAGACACGAGGGTGCAGTATTCCTGTAGTGCACTAGGTGCACTAGGTGAATTAAAAAAAAAAAAAAAAAATGTGTCGATTATGGACACACGTACGCCAGGCTGAAATAATTTTCTACATCAAAATATTTGCCACCCTACTCCGCTACCTTGAATTTTCGGAATCTGAAACAGTTAAGTGCAAAAAAAAAACTTCGTTTTTCGGAGAGAAAAACTCTTATTGTCGTTCTGTGTTAACACGTCGACATGTCCTAAATTTAATTTTTGAGATGCTGATACAAAGGCTGGCAAAAATAAAAATAAAATATATGGGTCAGGCTCAAGCTGGAGCCCAAAAACTCCTAAAACTCACAAATTAGCAATACAAATTAGCACGCAGGGTCAAAACTTTTGGGTCCCAAAACCCCATGTAGGAAAGCGGACACGAATTATAATTTCTATGGTGCAAATTATCCCAAGCAAAGTACTAATTTTTGACCTTGGTCACAGTCAAAATTCCTTAGTAGAAAAGGAGTAAGGAAGAAATTGGCACATATTTTTTAGTGGTAGGACCATGCCCAAAATCCTATATGGGGGGTCATGTTCACGTACACACATTTTCAAACATGTCTGTTGCTAGGCAATATATACCATGACATGACATTACAGCATGTGTATAAATGTCGCTTAATGCTCAAGTCACAATCATAATAATTATTATTATCCATTGGCCTACCAGCATATATAATCACAACAATAGACTTTCGTGCCCAGCCCTCGATCAACATATTTCAATTGAAACCAGATACCAAAATTTCATTAGAAAATTCGAAGACCTTCCCACTGGTGGCGCGTTTAATTTTTCACCACCTCACAGTGTTTCTATTCCGCAGCGAGGCAACTAAAATGAAAAACGCCAACTGACTCGAAGGTCTTCGAGACATTCACCTAATATCATCAAGCGCGCTGTATTTTTTGATAGCGCAGACCCCATTATTATTACAATGTTCACGCTCTGAGACGAGAACAATAACGCTTATAATATCGGTTTCACCATTCAAACAGACGTGAGTTGTATTCGCAAGCAGCCACTGAAAACACTTTAATTTTTTTTTTGTCCCGAAACATTCGTGAGAGAAGTTATAGCCGTAGGGCGATACACAAATTATGTTTCATAATTTCCAAAGCTTGCATTCTTAACCTATAAGATGCGCACCGCATCATCCTTATTTAACGATCTTGTAATAATTAGAAATTAACTCCAGCCAGAAATAATCGATGGAAACATTTCCTGCATGCAATGCAAATGGATCATAAAAATTCTCAGGCGAATTATAAAATTGAACTTTCAATTTTAATCTTAGTCTTTTTATGTTTGGTGGCCAGGCAACATAACTGAGACAATGTCACACTAAAAAAAATCTCATTAAATTGTTCGACCGTTACTTTTTAGGTATTTTCTTGAGCTATTTTGTTAAGGATTAAACCTTACAAAGGGGGAGGGGGTCACTCTTCATTAAAAAATACTGTTCATATTTTTGCAGTAAAATGCACATTTTAGTACAAAGTTCACTTAGCTGCATGCGATTTGACCATGTGAATTGTCATTTTAGGGGCAAATAATAATCTAGAAGTATTACTAATTAATACATATTTTTCAGTAAAACTTTGTCCACATTTTTCGATAAAACTTTGGATCAATATTCATCGATGAAATGTTGTGTCAATACTTCTCGATGAAACTTTGTGTCAATATTTTTCCATGAAACTTTGTGTCAATATTTCTCGATTGAAGTTTGTGTCAATATTTTTCGATGCAACTTTATGACAATATTTCTCGATGAAACTTTGTGTCAATTAACAAAAAAATTAATAAACCAGGTGGGTTCACTACATTTAAAAAATAAAATAAAAAATCGTACATCTAAAATATAGAACAGAAAAAGTGATCTGAAATTAGATGACAAACAAATAATATTTCTAAAAATATAAATTACCAAATACTTTGAAGATTTAAATTTAAGACACAAACAAATAATGGCTGCCGATGACTTTTTCGCCTGCTAACCACTTGAAAAACATCTATCGATCGTCTAAAAATCTATCGATAGTTTTGCCACGGAAAGCGAAACTAACAAGTCACCTCACGCTACATTAACCCAAACAACACTTGAATCTAACTGACATAAAAAAAAAGGATTAAAATAAATCCCCACCAGATATTATCCGTCAAGCAAGGTTCAATTTTCGGCGCTGACCGGATGCACTAAAATATGGTATTGTCCGCTGACCAAGGCTATGGGGACAAACCATTCCGGGTCGCGGCTGGTTGCGAGTTAAGCAGACCCGACTTAAGCACCGGCTTTGCCAGTGACTCGATGCCACCACCCACATATCCATCTATTGGGTCGCCCGAATTGACTAATTCCTTTCCAATGTCGCACATAGGACGTTTGTACATTCTATTTGGCGATAGGAATCGCACGTGCGCCACCGTGCAGTGTGACCAGATTTGTTTATCATCGTCGAGAGCTGCTTGTCCGGCATACCAAATGCGCTAGGACAAGGTCGCAGCAAGGTCGAGTTTGACGTCGTTATGTTACGCTGCATGTACTGTATTGAACAGCTGCTGAACGCGTAATGAAAAAGTATTGCACCAAAACGATTTGCATGGATGTTTTGACGTATCCAAGCAGAATTAAAATGTAAATCTTCGATAAAATCCAAACTTATGTATGCGTAGAAACATAGATTTTTTATTTTAAATCACCGTAGTGCCTAGTGCACCACAGGATTACTGCACCCTTCATGTCTCTATGGAGATGTGCGAGAGGCAGGGAAGGGAAGGGATGGGGAATGGCATCTGAAATAGCCAGGCTGCAGGATCCACCCCTAAGCTCTGGACTCCCTAATGGAAGCTCAGGAGTGACGCCAGTACCCCAGACTAACGAATAAACGAAAGCCTGCGCCGGGAATCGAACCCGGGACCTTTGGCTTCGTAGCATGTCCCCATACCCACTGAGCCATCGGTTCGTACAAATGAAAAATTTGCAGCTATTTTATTATGATTTTTTATATCAAGCAATTTTTCAAATCAAAAGTAGTATCAAGGTTATCAAGGTTTAAATAAATAAACATACCGTGTAAAAGAACGTGGTTCGATACAGCGCCGAAAAAGATATGAACAGAGTCTAGCGACATCTTCTTTCATAAATAATAGTACATTATTATTTTATGCAAATGCCGCTTCTACATAAAATAATAGTTAAATATTATTTTTAAAAGAGAGTTCGCCACATAGTGTTCGTAAATGTTTAGGCACTGTACCGAACCACGTTCTTAAACATCTGTTTCAATTGACAGACGTTCTATCTTGACGACATCCTAAATGTCTGTAATTATTATTCAATAAGTAAGTTTACATCTTCACTCTAAGCTTGTAATATATATATTTTTTTTTTACAATTTGGTATTAAATCGAACTACATAAGATTATGTAGCCCTCGCGACGCAAAGACAATGTCTGATTGGCCTAATTTCATCGTAGCCAGAAATCGAACAAAAAATAACGGAAAATTAATCAGAAACCACGCAACACAGTTGGTCGCATTATAACGAAAAAAAAGCTAGTTATTATACCGAATGCAGTTCGTCTAGTAACCGGAAAATAAATAAGGTTGTCTGTATCGGCGAGTGCATAGTGATTTAAAATTGCCACCCAGTGCTCGTGACGTCGCCGGTTCCGATGACCGATGCGTCTGCAGTCACACCAGCACGATGAACGATTATAGACGTCAAATGCTGACGTTGGATGATGAAGTACGTGGTACCGTACATCGTCACAATGATGACGTCACCAAAATATATACGATTAATGAAAATACAATGGATGGTGGGCCTAGCTGAGTGTCACCAAACAATTCTGTCCCAATCACACGCCAAATGTGCCAATTATTTATATTATTCGAAATGCACAGAAACCAATACTGGCTATAACAGCCTTCTCAAATATCTTTCGAACTGAACAACATTTTTCCAAGATGTACCTGTACATGTAAATAACATAAACTACCTTATCTAACGATTTTGTCCCTACCAGTACAGCTTATAACCATTTTGGGTAAACGAATTTGTGCGACTAAAGAATAATTTTAGAAACTATACTAATGTACATTATCTAACAATTACCTTAAATGAAAAAATTAGATCATTTGAAAATTTACAAAAATGCACAAGCAATAGAACTTGCATAAACATTTGTACTGAGTTCATCTCTACAGCATAAAAATGTAACAATGTTTGTTTACATTTCCAAATTTCCCACTATACTTTAAACAAACATTTTGTCTGGCTCGTATTTGCCTTTTATTTATTTATTTAGCAATTCATGTAAGGCATCTACAAATATTATGCGTCTTCAAAAGCAAACGTCTTATTGTTATTAGTCCCTTAGAAACATCTCATCCTTTCTTTTAAAAGTCAAAAATACTTGGCCAGAGAAACATTAGAATACAGTAAGAAATATATGAAGACAAAAACGATTGCAGACATGTCCCTCAATAATCGCAAATATCAAAATATTATATTAAATTAAAAGTATTTTATGTCTCGAACAGATAAAATAAAACATTAATGTTTTATATTCTCTACAACTACAAAAAAGTAGTGCCAAGTGACCGACGGCGAGCGGTCGATGGGATAAAGACGTCTTTCGATTCAAAACGAGTAGAGAAACTAGGTTAGATAATCACACAGAGGCAATAAAGAGACAAATTAATAATGTAGCAACCATTTAAAATAATAGGTCAATATCAAAATATATTTTTCCAAATATATAAAGACACAGCTTACTGTAATAATGCCTAAACGGTAAATAATCCCCTAACATAATTGCAAAACCGTCATTGTTCAGAACGTAAACAAAACGAATACGAAAAGACGTCTGAAATAAAAACGTCTTGTTCTGTAGTTTAGTGCTGAAGAATCGGGGAATTAATAAACTTATTGTCCCGCCAATGCGCCAACTGGGGAACGAATTGTGTGTCCAGTCATTAATCCGTTGTTCGACCCGTGTAAATGGCTTGACCAGCTGAAACAGTTCTCGTGTATAAAGATTGGTCCTTGGTAGGAGCAGAACAGAAACTCGATAACATCCTAAAGCAATTATTATGGTACGCGGCAAAAGCTCGGATCAACGAGGAAAACCAATTAGGCGACGGATTTCGAATGATTTTCGCTTGTTTTCGTCTCCCCCTTTTTGGCCTTCCGTTATTGAGATGAGGAACAGACAAAGGGGGGAGGGGTGTTGGTGGTGGAAAGAAACAAATCGGCATCGAACAATTCCGATGTTTTGGAAAGCGGAAACGGATATCGAGTAGACACAATTTCCGGGATACTGTCGCTTCCGTTTTGGGGGGAAAATAAATGTGGTACAATTTCGTCTTACCAGTTTTGTGAGAATGACTCAAAATTTATTCAGTGACGATTGGGTAAACACTGTTAGAAAATGGGCAAATAAAGCACGAAATAAAATAAATTTTCACCTGATCCACCAAGAAGTCTTTTGTGACTATTTAAAATCTAAAATTCGTGAAATATTAAAAAGACGTGTCAACAAGTCAAGTCGGTGTTGCAGTCGACTGTGGTGCGGTAATCCCGGGTTCGATTCCCGTCGCGGGCTCCCGTCACTTCAGTTGTACTGGTGAAAATGCGTCCCTCATAAAAGTCTCAAATAGCTTCATAGAATACAGAATCTTTATTGTCCTATTTACTACTTAAACGCGGAACACAAAAACTGACTATTTTGCACCTAAAATTCCAAATAACGTAACTTTTCGATCGATCCTTGCCAAATCTCCACTCGGGCCATCCCCTACAGATATATAATGCGAATGACGTTTGTCGAGATAACCGTTTTGGAATTTCACCGCCGCATCTTCCGCACAAGATTGATCGCACGTGCCGACGTCGCACGTGCTACTGCTGGGGTAGGAGGGGGCACCGGCGTCGAAGTGCGTCTCCATTAAACGACATCCTTCGACATCGCCTCGCAAATTATGACGACATAAAAAAAAAGATGCTAATATTTCTCTCTGGTGCTGGTGAGCTCGCGCGCACCAATATCTCACTTCACGTGTGTCTGTACTTGCACGTGCATTGGCCCCCCCAACCAATCGATGATGATGACGACGTCACTGTTACCACTATCCAATCGACTTGTTCGATGGTGATGGGAGAAGAGTTAGGCAGTTGGGTGGGGAGTGCTGAGATCGGGCGATGCTGCGCCACCTGGTGAGAGACGTTCAGGGAATCTCAAGTTAAGAGTATGCTTAGCGGGAAAAATGAGACATGGATATATGTAACGGATTGATTCTCAACGGTAATAAATCTTCCTCCTAAGATCCGAGATTCTGAATGTGCACAGATACTGGTATACGGGGATTCGAAACCAGAAGCTGCGCTATGACTCTAATATCAAAGTATTATTGACAATGAAAACCTCTTGGTCGCCTATTTTTTCTGAACGCACTTTAAAGCAAAGTTGACATGATCTTGGCTTATTAAAATTCCAAATTACCAAATTCCAATCACTACAAGATAGAGTGAGCTCATCATGTTGCTTGGGTAAACTGTGATTGTCACATTTTCACTTGTACGATCGAATAAACGAAACCCCGCGCCAGGAGTCGAACCCGCCCTACCGACTGGGCTACCACGAGTCACATTTTACGGTTATTCTGAATCAAACAATCACTGTCGTCAGACCGGCCGAATCACTTGGCTGAACACCCGCATATGACGAACCGATACGGACGGTATTTAACAAATGATAGTACAGAAACAAACATGTGCTTAAGATTTGGTAAAACTTTACTCAAGATGTTCCAATTTTCTTAGCTTGGATGATGCTTCAGGGAAAGACGTACAAAACAGCGACAGAGTTCTCCTTTTTTTGTCGCTCGTCGCAGTCGGGCCTCAACGAAAAACAAATTTTATTTTTTCTCTCGACGGGAGAATAAAGTTGGGCGGTGGGCGTTCTTTTTATGCGCCAAGGTGGTTTTTAGCAACAGACGTCATCTGTTACCTCGCTATCTTGGCGCACGTGGCGATAGGTTCTCGTGCATATCTTTGCACGACTCATGCCAAGTGAGGGTCGGGCAAGACTGCGGCAGCCAAACATCATCGAGAACTAAAAACAAGGGTCACAGATGCTTTCATACAATACAGGGTGTTTTATTACATATATTATACATATTTAAGTTATATTTACGTAAATATATTTTCAAATCTCTCCAAATTTTGCAAGTGGCAATCTTATGTCATACTGTTTCGAATTTGAATCCTGAATGGCAAGTGGTGCAGCGCTATTGTAATGTCCTAATTTGTCTGACGTAAAAAACAACAATTCGTAATCGTGTTTAATAAAAATGTCGTATGGAAATTTTAAATCTGATCACAAATTACCTTCGAAAAGTTAAAAAAATTTAATTTCAGTAGATTGCCGTTTTCTTCGTGAAATGAACTATATCAACACAATAATGACGCAAATGACAATGGCACTCGCGACTTTGAGGCCGAAAAAATAGCCTAGGTAAAAAAAAACGAAAGTAGAATTGCCTGAGTTCTTCAAACAGTTAGTCACAATCAACAAAGGTAAGCAAAAAAAAATTCTGTGGAGTGCGGCCCGCTGCTAAACAAACATTGCCAGTCCCCTCCACTCCACTATACAGTCACACGAGCTACAGTAGACACGAGCTACAAAAACCTGAAAGGCGCAGACAAAAAATGGGGGTTGATGGCGAGATGGAACCAGCGTAGGGGGAAAAGAGGTGTAGGCGTGTCTGAGAGGAGAGGGGTTGTTTGGGAGTGGGTAAAACAACCACCCCCACGCACCCACCCACCAAAAAAAAACAGAACCGAATGTTACACAATGGCGACAAGCCGCTGCCATGATTTAGAAAGCATGCAGTACACAGCTGCCCATAAATTGACATTATAAAGATGATTGTTTGAGATAGGTGGGAGATGGTGGTAGGGGAGGTAGAGAATGGAATGGCGGACCAAGTTTTAGCGGCTTACACAGCCCGGGACTGCGGGGGTGGGGGCTGGATGGGGAAGGGGGTGAGGGGGTGGGGAAGAACCCCGATCCCTCGATTCAGGCTGTGTCGCGCAGTGAGAAAAAAACACCGCGACATGCCGCAAAAACACAATCTGTCGCATCATGCGCCTTGAAACAAAAAATGCATACACAATACACGGTCGTCCAAAAACAACAACAACCAGAGAGAACTAAGGGCGTGTCCAGATTGTGCAAAAACGCACGTTAGATCGCAGCCTCAGCACAAAATTCAGGCATTGTACATTGATTGCAAGATGCTGGTGGCCTCGACCTATGCGGACCAAGACTCCAAATGTTTTTAGATTTTTCAGAAACTTAACTACTTTTAAGACCATAGAGTAGAAAGATATCTGCGTCGAAAGTCGTCTAACATGATACTACACACGTCGGCCCCCAGTCGCTCAGTGGGTAGGTATGCTCACATTTTACTGAGCGGGTGGTATCGGGTTCGATTCCCTGCGCAGGCTTTCGTTTATTCGATCCTGTGGTACTGGCGTCACCCCTGAGCTTCCATTAGGGAGTCAAGATCTTAGGGGTGGATTATGTAGCCTGGCTATTCCAGCTGCCAATCCCCTTCCCTTCCCTGCCCCTCACATATATCCATAGAGTCACGAGGGTGCAGTAATCCTAACTACGGTGATTTATAAACAAAAATATCAAAATATATTTGTCCAATTTTAGAGACACAACTGACTGCAAAACTTGAGCCTTAGCAGTAGATAACACCATTTATATATATTTTTTAAAAATATATTTTTTACATTTTTTTCAAATAGTTTTTGGTATTTTTTTAATTTAGAGTGTAGACGATGGTTTAAGGCTTGTTCTTTTCTGCTTTTGTTTTGTGTCGCGAATACTAATTAAATATACCTCATTTGTGAGGTATAACCAGCACGTCGTCGTTTTATTTTCAGCTCGCCTAGAGCTGACACAACCGAAGTTAAAGCCCATGCTTGTGGTCGATTGTGTCTAAATTATCGCTGTTAACACAACACTGACAATTTGAGTACATATTTGACTCCGCGAATCTGGAATTCAGCCGATGCGGCACAATAGCGTCGCTTACGCGGCATCCGCGATCGCCGTACTCGTTCGCCAGTAACCCCGCTATTAAATACCGTCAATGGTATTCATATCCACGGCCTGAAAGAATGAAGACTCGTCGTAGCCCAGTTTCGTTTGGAAAATTATAATTTAGAGTGTGGGTTGTGGTCTAAGGAGGACGATCGCACCTCGCGTTTTTTGGGTGTAAGACGTTCCTATAGATTACTATGTGGCTGAGATGGCATAGAGAGGGTGGAAAAGTGTTGGTGGCGAGGCGGACACAGAACAGTCTCGTCGTTACCGTTACGCCCGCGGCGGAAAACGGCAGAAGCGAGCGCTGCACGTGCACACGTGCAGCCCAAGTCACGGGGGAAAAATAATCTTAAATTTTCATTTTTGACACTAGGCCGATGCTCACCGAAAGTGTAGCGATGGGAGGTTGGATGGAGGGGGTAGTGCGAATTGCGCTCGCGGCAAAGTCTAGGGATGGTTGTGGGTGGTGGGGTGATAAGGAAGTTCAAGGCAATGGCAGGATTATGTGGGGAGATCGACAGTTTCACATAGCCGCCGCAGTTAGAAGATAGGCGAACCGCAGCGCCACGAGGCGGGCAAATATACCGGAGATTAGTATCGCTGGTCTTAAAAATGTTGAATAAATACATATTATAATGAAACTGTCGCCGAATGCGTGCTTCGAGTAATCATAAAAACAACGAGTAGACATGCTATTTTCTTTTACGCTTTTGTTCTGGATATTTGGACGGCGGTGAAGATATGACTTTTATTTAAAATTAGAGAGACCAATTTGTTAAGTTTGGTTAATATTAGTAACGTATCCAATCAGACAACAGAATGTACCACAATCTTATTAATTTCTTACGTTTGAAGATATGCAGAAACAATGTTCAGACTGGGTTTGACGTGAAGCACAGTGGTGTTATAGACGTCTGCTCATCATTTTGTGACTGGAATAAATCACGCATTGTGGACGTTCGATGAGTTTTATATGGTAATGGCCGTACGACGATGAGGACGCAAGTCGTTCCCGAAAATTTCGCAGAGAAAATATGTGTAAATCTTTAAATTTGTCACTATGTCAATTAAAAGTTTTTTACCATATAAAACTCA
>JAUJYS010006461.1:0-10305 GCA_033995665.1 Melogona broelemanni | reverse complement strand
CTATGCCTACATCTCTTTATTGCACTGCACGTGTTTTGTATCAATTCAGTTTAGGTCACGTGCTGGCTTCACACAGACAGAAGGACACCATTTTCAGTCTTATAGTATTAGATTGAAACTACAAATTGCGTTACAAAAAAATGGCCTGTCTAGCACTTTTGAGACGCCCTGTATGCGCATTAAACGAGCACTACCAAAAGCTCCCCCCCGATTGGGCTTCGTGCAACACACCGGCTCAATCCAATTTAACAACAGTTAGGCTGACTAGCGCATAATTTTTCATTTGCTTGTTTTACTCGCGGTGAAGGTCCATAAAAATGGACATTAGGTTGTAAAAGGCACACTAAAAAGATAATATATTTACCTAACGTGATATTAAAGAACCTGCTGTATGACCTTGTGTCTATGCAACTATGCTTAATGCGCAATAATATACGATTAAACGACCAGTATGTTTTAGGCTTAAACATATTTATTTTCTGCCAGTCCATCCCGAAGATTGGGTTTTTTTTTAAATCCAGCAGTTTTCTTTTCTGTTTTGGCGTAAGACATGAGATTTTTTTACCGTAGGCTTCTTCGTATCATCCTCGTCTAGGCTTGCCAGAAATTGGAATTTCATTGGTGCAGTACGGCTGATTTCACTGCCAATTTGTTGAATGATATCAATCAATTTAGAAGCTAGACGTTGTAATTTAATCGACTCCCTGACACCAATTAGCGTTGATCTATTTCGTTCAAGTTTTACGACTCTGGTCTCCATAAAAAAAATTAAACCCGGGACCGGGTTCGGCTTTTGCTATTTCATTCTTCGTGTCCCCGCCCTGCACAAACTGTGAAATAGGCTTATAAATTATATACACTCGTTTACCTTGCGAATGCACTGCGTCTATGCAGCCTATAAAAATAACCACGTATCCTCCGAAGACCAGACAGACTTTCGTGTTCGGGGGAGACAAAAACACAACGAAAGAAATAGTGAAGAGTTATTGAAATCGTTTCTTTGCCATTTTTATTATGTATTAGATACAAGAAAGTGACACAAGCAATTTACTAAAAGAATCACAGCACCATTATAAAAGTTTAAATTTTAAATACATTTAAATAATTTTAAATTGTAAAAAGTTTAAATACATTTAAAAAATGGTGATTTTTTCCAAAACATGTAATATAGTTTGCGAATAAATGTTTATAAAAATATCAATGTATTTAAGATAAAATTTAAGAATTTTAATATTTTGTTTAAAAAATATTCTCTTTAGAGCAAAAACGTTTTGTTTCCATTCTAAAAAAAGATAAGGCAAGCCCTCTCGTATTTTATTTTCAATAATGACGCAGAAGAGTGTTGGCACTTCCTTCTGATTTAGATTATTTTAAACAATCGCCCACCGAGCGTTTCCGACTCTGCTAGTGGTGAATTGTGATTGACGCCTATTGTCACACTTATATCACGTTATATTTTTTATTCCAGATCACTGTAGTGAATAGCACGACAGGAGGTTACTGAACCCCTCGTGTCGCTATGCAATATATGAGGGGCACATTCCAGTACCACAGGATCACAGATTAATATGTCACACTTAAATAATCTGTGCCCAACCTAAGCGATAAAACGCAGCCCTAATGGGCTTACAATAAAGCCGATAGAAGATGACAAGTTTTGACTTTTATTTCCAAGCATTGGAGGCCTCTGATCTCGAGAGGACATACGACTATATCGCTACTGCATTGGTGGTTATAGTTAAACACGTATCACGGGGTGTATGTGTGTGTGTGTGGATATATGGAGCTTGATGGTATGTGGGTAGAAGGGGGGAGTGGAAAAACCCAGCAACGAAAACGGAACAATTTTAGCAAGCGCCATAAAAAGCTGGGCATGTACCGTAACACATGAGCAACACATACATGTGTACGTGTATATGCTGGCTAGAAATACTGGTGTATATATAGAGCGTATAAGTAGCGATATATTAATAATTTATGACCTAATTTGAGTCGAAATTTAACGTCAATAAATTGGCGCGCCCGACCGGGTGTTCGCGCGAAATGCCAGTAAGAGAGCGGGGGCCACATGGAACGGGTCGCGGTTTTTTTTTATATACGAGTAGGCCATACATCTATATTTTGCGCGTCGTATGGATGGTGTGTGATGGGCGCCATTTAATTTCAGTAAATTTTCGAATCTCGCGTGTTGGTGTCGAAAATCTAACGTCCGCGGTGGATAAAAAAAAACCAATATTGACTCGTGACAACAAAGTTTCGCGTACACGTACATGTTGGCGGGTATAAAAAATGTGAGGGGAGGTGGGTTTGCTGTAGGAATGTTGGTTGCTAGAAAATAAATCTTGTTGCACGTTAATATTGCTGCACTGGAAATCGAGAATCCCTTCTATTTTGTATTTGAGTACCATGCAGTGGTTTATCCATTCAGCCGCGAAATTGTGAAATGCCAAATCTGGATAAATCAAGCACCAAAATCGGTTATAAAACCTATTAAATAGGAAATAATGTTTAAATAGTAGATTTCATTCTCGAAACATCTTGCATATTTTAAAAGGTATACCAATTGCGCAGACATTGTGAATATATATATTTTTTCGTTTTGAAATGTGACAATATTTGGTGATTTCTCCGAAATCATTAATTTTTATCCCCAACTTTGTATAAGCTACGAGAAACTGCATTTTTTCGCACAGCTCGTCAAATCTCTTAAAAAAAGCAGCCGAACTACACTGTGTGTATATATAGCTTGCGCGGGTAAAGCTAATGCCTATCATCAACTAATCAATAAGTTTTAAAGTAAATTTGCCATGAACGGAACTTCAGTGGGACGAGAATATCTTTAAATTAAAATGCGATATACCGAGGCTTAATTACCGCTAATGTTTCAGTAAAACGAAGAATATGCCTACACTTTTTTTATGTGGTTATTTAAGTTTTATTTTTTTTAATCGTCAATGCAGAGACATTAATCAATTGCGCTATGCTTTTGTAAAACATTTTTACTTTCATGAAGTGTTTTGAAACATATAAGGGACCAACATCGTTTAATCAATGGAGGTGTCAGCGTACGGCTGCTCATTTATAGGCCGACAGGCAAGCAAATGTGGTTTAGGGTTACTACGGTGGTCAATGTGCTTGTTATCAAATGAAATCTTGATGCGGGCATCAAACATCGATGTCGTGGCTTGTTTACTCTGGTACTACGAATCCGTAGTGGATATTTGCGTTCGTCTATTGACGAGCCAACCATGACGAGTGTAATGCTTTCCGACAAGATATTTAGATATTGGCAATAGATGTTGCGGTTGCGTGGCGAGATACGCCATGCTCGTATGGGCAGATAGGGTTTTAACCATTACGGCGTTCGGATGGCATATGGCGTGGATGGATGGATGCTATCCGACCGCAGCGATTCAGGCTGCGATGTAATACATGGTAGTATAAACTTAATGACTTTTGGAAGGCCGGTCGATTTGATACAATACCTTATGCACTCTACTCCATTTACACATCTTGATCACCAAGAACAAAGAGATGTACAAAATTAATTAAGTACGAACGACTTGATATTTGTGCCGGTTTTAATCAATATTAAAATTCCTAGACCAGTGTTTCCCAAACATTTTGGCTCGCGGTGCCCTTTTTTGAACAAATTTCAAAAAACGGACGGAGCCCCTAATAAGCTACCAATTTTAATGGCGGAGCCCCATGCCATACAAGTTAATGGCGTTTAGATACAAGTTAATGGCATCCTGGAGTGGCACGGAGCCCCAGGGATATGCTCCGCTAGGCACAATTTGGGAAAGGAGGTCTTAGACGATATATATGATAGATTAAACGACAAATAATAGATTAATAAAAAATTGATTAGTATGAGTAATAATATATTAATAATAATAATTTGATTAATGTGAACAAGAATATATTAATAAACTATTTTATTAATATGGATAATAATAGATTAAGAAATAATTGATTAATTTAAATAAGAATGGGTTAATAATATATTTGATAACTTTGAATAAGATTTGAATAGAACAATATATAAATAAAGGATTTGTAAAAAGTATTACGCTTGAATTTTACAAGTCGAGTAATTTTCCTTTTTTTTTGTTTTGTTTGAGGCTTTGTATCTCAGTGGCTGGGGCGTTGTCCTAGATTTTTGATGAAATGCCTTGTGGTCAAATCCCGGCAACTACAAAATTGAATATTTTCTATAGGTATCAATTCTGATTAAAATAATAGTGTAATGTTAGAACAAAATAGATCGCCACACGCTATTCGTGACCAAAAGCAATTACGTTTTTCGTTCGGTGCTGTAACAAACACAGCCCAACTTCTATTTCGTGTCTGCGTTCAAAAGACCTACAAAAATAGCAAATATACCCTGTAATAATTTGTATCGATAATCTGTACCAATTGATTATTTATGGTGAATAGCCACTACTACTAAACAAACCAGTACCAAATAATACGGAATTGATATTAATATATAGAAACCCATTAAATAATGTTGACGGCGTTGCAACTGCATTAACGAAATTGTCGACAAACAGTCGCCTATACATCAATCCACATTCAGTACATTAGCGATTTTGCATTCAAATGGATTCGAATGTAAAATCAGATTGCATGCTCGAAATGTCCTTTGACGTTATTAAATTATGCCCCGGAATCTCATTATGTCATTTTATGAACAGTTTACAAAAATAAATGAGCTTGTTGGCAATAGTCAGTTGTCGCGTTCAAAAGTGTGGCGTTAGCATCGGAAGTTTATAATTCCATAATTTATTGAGTGATGCTGCTGATATACCTAAACGCTAAAAGAGCATTTATAAACGCGTGCTGAAATACCCTTTAGTTGACTAACGCATACCCTGTATGTCAAGAGAGCCTGTTTGCAATTTCATATTCTCGTAGTCTGTCAACTACAACTGTGTTTCTGTATAATGCAATTAGAAAATGGAAAAACATATTTTATTGACATGGAATATAAATATTTATAGTTAAACTGATGCAGCTTTGCGCGATTAGAAATTCAAATTTTGAAATGAGAGTTTTGATTTAAAATTGAACTTTTTTAGGCGGGGATAATTCAATTTAATTAAAAGCATTCCCGTTTCAAATGTTTGGAAATCGCGCCAGCCCATCAGATTAAAGTGGGAACAATTCTAGAACAAAATAGAGACTTGTAAATATATCTGATGGAACTCAATATACCATATTTTAATATTATTATTATTTTTTTTATTTTGATTCATATATTGTCAAATTTTAACCGATTCCAAATATTGAAACCCTACTGTGGGGTCAAAGATTCGTTTAGGGGGAAAAGTGAGCCTTTATCACTACAGCACGTTTTCCAAGTCGATATATAAGTTGATGAAAATTTGCTCCTCCACAATTGGTCAAGCGATTGGAGGGCTACAGAATCTCCTGTTGATATTCACTTTAGTGATACCAATCATTGTCATCCAGTGATGACGAACACCGATGACCACAAAAATAGATTGAGAGGATTCGGTAGAAAATAAGCCTACTTATCATGGCTGCCACGTATTCACCGATTGGGCTCATTACTCGCGACCTATCGGGTCTTTTCCCGCGCGTTTTACCGTCAGATCCGTTTTCTCTTTAGCTCTTGGTTTTTGACGTGTTCAAACACGCGCCTACGCACACCCCCATATCCATCCAGATGTGCTGATTGCGCTCGCTCTACGCGCTGTCACTGATTGTGTTTCGCGCGCCGTCTTACGATGTTACTCTCGCGTTTTTTGCTTCTCCCCTTCCCGTCTACGCAACCCTCGCTCTCTAATGATAATCATCTGGAAATTTCAATTAAGACGGGATAGCACACACCCAAGTACAGAGTGTCCAATGCTATCACTAATTGACACTAATTCTAATTTGTATCTCGCAAAGCTGCAAGTTTGGTTTTTTTTTCTTAACGGCCTGTCGTGCAAAACCCAATTGTCTTAGCATTTTTTTTACTTTTCTTTTCTTTCGCGTCTCAAACTGCGATTAAGACAACGACAATGAGGGAGAGAAAATGCCTGAAATGCATTAGGTGCCATTGTGCCACTTTTATCCGGCAGTGATGCCTGTGATTTGGCAAGATACGAGTTGCAGATTAGCAGATGTTGGATTTCAACAGAGGAGTTCTATTAAATAACGGATTCGAAATTGTGTTAATAGTAGTTTCGTCACTTGATAAAGCTACTGTAAACGAATCGAAACATACACCTAAAACGTTAAATGACAGAACAAATGCCTTTTAATAGAAAATATTTGCAAACTAAATTGTTACTATCTAAAATATTATTTGTTACTAGTTCTTGAAAATACAGTATTTGTATTTAGGAAGAACTAGTAATAAATAATATTTTATGCGCCAATCAAAAAAAAAAAAAAAAAAAATCAAGTTTCACTAAATGATCACCACGTGGCACTCAACATTGATAACTCAAAATTTTTGCTATGTGCCCCATGGCACGACATAAAAGCCCGCCTTAAATTCCCCACACTTTTTATCAAACGAACCCCATTTGACTTTGACTCTGTTCATGTCATTGTTCTCCTAAGACCCGAATGCTCTTTGAAGATCATCTCGCGGTTTCTTGAAATAGGCGCAGGAGGTATGACTTAATGCTGTCGTTGAGTTTCGATTAATCAACGCGCTCCATTTAAGGTTGCATGCATATGCATACGCACGTACATTTTAGTAACCTTCTAAATAACATGTTAACGTTAGTGTACGCTAGATCTGATTTGAGGCAAAATTGATTAACCAAAACGTGGCAGCTGTTATTTCTGCCAGCCACTATTTAAACCTCGCAGATTTGAATAGAACTAATTTATGGTTACGTAAGTGCTTGGGCCTCGGCCTATTTTTCATTTATAATTTATTGGATTTTATCCACCAGATATACCAAATAATACATTTGCACCCAAGGGACGATAACGCTTTATTATGTGCCGAACAAAAGTTTGAAACTGCTACATTTAATAGCTAAAGTTCTAGACAATAAATTGCTAACAAGTAAAAAGAGATGGTTCACGCTCACGTAACTCATAAATAATTTTAAATTTATTCGCAAATATTTTTCACAAATTTACATAACTCAAAAACAACTTAAATTTTTTAACAAACATTTTTGACAAATTGACTTGAAAGAGAAATTAATTTTCACAATTCAGTCGATAAAATTATTTTATTACTCAATCGTTAAATAATAGTTAAATTCTACTTTCTATTGGTAATATCCTATCAAATTTGTTTAAAATAATAGATTTAATTTTTTCTTAGAAATTGGGAATTAGTTATATGATGGTGTATCATGTAACCATCCGCTACATGGCGCTGGCATGGGTAAAATTTAAGCAATATGCATAGTTCAAGATTTTAATTTTTTATTTTATTTTTTTAATCACCGTAGTGCTAATCACTAAAGGATTACAACCCCTCGTGTCGCTACGGCGATATGTGAGGGGCAGGGAATGGAAGGGGAATGGCAGCTGGTAAAGCCAGGCTGCAGAATCCGCCCTTAAGCTCTAGTCTCCCTAATGTAAGCTCAGGGGTGACACCAGTACCGCGGCTCGTTGAATCAGTTTGTCGTGGAATGATTAAAACTAAGGTTGAATCCTATCGTATATCTTTACTGAGTATATCTTATTTCAAATATCGGCTATCGCACTAGGACGAATTAAATGTTCTCCGAAATCATACACATCGAATTAACGAGAGCTTCTACCGGGGATCGAACCCGTTACCTTCCGCATCGCAGAAGGATTACCGACTGGACTACCCGACCGCACGAATGACTTAGAACGCACTTTCTATCATATACTATACATGGTAGTGAAACAATTGATTAAATATATTCTAGAAATTATAACTTTCCAACTAATACCAAACATCACATAACATTAAATAATTTGTTATAGATAATTTTTAAAATTAAATAATCGAATGTAGTCTTAGGCGAGTCTCTGAGGCTCAACATTTATTTTAAATGAAGATGTTTAACAAATGTACTCCTTCCCACTTAGATGCATCCAACTGCAGGCGCGCCAAATACCTATTTTAAGTGACAGACTTACCCACATATTCAATTTTGACGAATTTGTTATAGTCGGTTAATTGAATCATCTGCTCAGTCGTAGCACGATTACAGCGCGTGTTTACTCTCATACAAAAGCATGGTTCTACAAAAAAGACTCGTGCTTTAGAACGAGCTTAAGATTGCGTGAATATTAAAGCCGTTCACGTCATAGCCGCATCCGCTATAGCCTATATAGCCGAGAGTGTAAACAACAAGCTAGGCAAATGTTTCTGAAGATAAAATTCTTACCGCCTTTCTCAAAACAAACTCCATTCTCGTTGAAATTGTGGAAGCGCGTTATAGAAAATAAAATTCTAATTTTAATTAGCAAGTTCTGCCTAAACATAACGAATGAAAGCTTTAGTTTTTTAAGCGGCACCGTTGCCGACATGACGAGGTTCGCTTTTCAGGCTGATTAACGCGTGATATGCGAATCACAAAAAGCTCGAACTAATTCGTCATTTTGCCTCGAAACTAGGACGATGTTTGTGTACGAAAGAACTTGAAAACATGCGGTACTTTGTTTGCAAAGTCTGACTGCATACGATAAAAGTAAGACTAATAAGCATGTCTATTCATATTGTTTATACGCGCTGTGTTCAGCCTAGATATAAGTACCCTACTTAATTAAAAGATGTAATGCACGCGATTACATTCTTCCATGAAATGTTATGTTTTCGGAAAAGTGTTTTTTTTATTTTAAGAGCTTTAGAAAATTTCATATTGTACGTATGGATGAATGGCTATGTTCCATAGTCGATCACTTCAGACTCTTGGTGACGTCATGGACAATTTGGTGTTAGTCTTTATGGAATGATATCATCTTATGCGTGGCCGTTTCCTTCTTCCTCAGCTGATCGAACTTTCAGCTGATCCGAGCGTAAGTGGCTTTTTAAGGAAGTTCCGCACACATGACATGTCCAAATCTTAGATGCTGATATTTAAGAACCATAGATTCCAATGAGAAATTTAGCTGAATTCTGTAAGGACAGACTTGTTTGTATGTTTAGTCGTCTGAAAGTTTAAATTAATCATTACTGACATTTTTTATTCGACCATATATCCGATCTGTCTAGCACAGTGTGTATAGAAACATACTGCTGAGCGGGTGGTCCCGGGTTCGATTCCCGGCGCAGGATTTCGTTTATTCGTTATCCTGGGGTACCGGTGAAAATGCGCTTTTCACATATTGCCTAAGCAACACGAAGGGTACATAATCGCCTGCAGTGATATTTAACGCAGTCAGTCAGGGGAATTTCTCCGCTAAAAAATAAATGAATAAAGATTAAAAAAAAATTATTCACAATTACAGCATGGGGTTGATCCCTAATAGCCAATGTCCGTAGTAATGACAGCAGATAACTATATTAGAGTTGGCTCGCGTAGCTCGGGTTCAAATTTGCGTGGACGAAAACAAAATCATCATCCTGCGATTTGTTCCACACGGCTCCTAACTTCGAACTTTATTTATGTTAAAATCATCAGAAATTCTCCTATTTGACCATCGCTGCGAAGCTAGGTCTCAGGAAGGCACGAAAGGAAGCGCCAAGTGTTATTAAAATCTCGGAGAGAGAGAGAGAGAGGAAACTAGCGGAAAGTTAAGATCTGCGCGCATAAAGCCACACATACACATACATAGTAGGAGAGTCACTTAATTCTCTCACCGCGAGATTTCTTTTGACGAGAGTTTTGCCCGCGAAAAAGCGCCAGTTGACTGTGGGTGTAGCGACGCGGCTCCTCTCTACGCAGGCAATGTGACGATGTTCCTTGTCCGTACCGTAGACCTTTTCTCTTCCCCGCCACCCCCCGCTATGACACGCGCAAGACCGACATTGTCATTCCAGCTTCTATATTTTACGAGTCGGCCTATATTCCCCCCGAAATGATGATAATTTTGGTCTTGCTAATGCTAACATTGGCCTAGACATGAGAAAGCCACTCTCTCCTTTCTCGGATCTTCCTGATACACTGTTCTAAACGGAGGAACTTTCATGGACTATTTTTTATATGCTCGTAGTGCTCCACATAAAACAACATTGGTACATCCCTGGTCATGATTTATCGTCATATATTAAATGTAATTATGTTTTTTGTTAATTACAAAGATTTTTAGGATTCTTATTTACTTTTTTTATTTTTAATTCACCGTAGCGCCTAGTGCACTACAGGAATACTGCACCCTCGTGTCTCTGTGGAGATATGT
>JAUJYS010006460.1:0-10306 GCA_033995665.1 Melogona broelemanni | reverse complement strand
CCTGCCCCTCACATATCTCCATAGAGACACGAGGGTGCAGTAGTCCTGTGGTGCACTAGGCGCTACGGTGATTTAAAAAAAAAAAAAAATTTGTATTTTAATTGTTTAAAACCATGTGTAGACCGCGTATGCAGTCCTTGTTTAATGATACGAAATGTTACTGTTGACGCCCCTGAAAAGCAATTGTTTTTTATTCTATTGTGCTAACGAGATGACAAATAGATGTTGCAGCAATTCGAGCCGTGAACAATTGCGGTAGGCCAGATGCTAAATGCCACATAAACATGTCATGCTGTATTGAAACAGAAATGTTCATTACTGCAATTAATTATGCTTTATTCAGTCTTAGCAATTGAAATAATCGGACACGACAAATGAGATGTTGTTTATTTCGTCCTTGCCATAATCGTCTAATTAATGATGTTAGTTGAGAATAGCTAGACACGAGAATTGAAAATAGTCACGTCAAACGATTTATGTTTTTGTCGTCTAAACTTTCCAGGCGTCGCAAGCATGTGTTTATTTGATGGCCAACAGTGAACTTATTTATCCCCTGCTGAGACCTGCGCAAAAATTGATGATGAACGTGCTTCTTGGGCAAGACCCGCAATTGAAAAAAAAAATCAACTCCCAGATTTATTTTTACACGCCGGCAACCAGTTCTAAATTCGCTTATTCTGTGAGACTCATACCTGCCTAGGTCACTACCTAGGTAAATTCCCTGAGGCTGCTTTGAGTCAAATACGTTGGGAAGTCTTCTTTTAACAAACACTACGAAAAGATTCACTTTCCTTTCGGTTCCCCTCTAACTATGACAAGATTTAGTACCCGTTTTAGGCGCGGCATCAGACGTGTAACTACAAGCCAGGACAACAGTATACACTGTAATAATACATGTCAAAAGAATGACCGACAATTATTCAAGGCGTCAGAGAGACAACCTTGTATAAAAGCGCGGCGCCACGTTCTGTCACAAAAATTTGGCATAATAATGCATCACTGTTGATCATAACACCAAGCTGTGTGTAACAGCCTTTCAGAAATTCGTCTGTTCTACACTAGTGTACGGTACAACGCTAAAGACAAGAGAGCATTTATCACGCGGATGGCCGAAACGGCGATTGTACTTAATTGGGCAGCCAAATGTTGCGGCAAATTAGTCTCCGAAAGCGCTTCTCCTAACATCATCGCACCAGCCGTGTCAGCAGTCACAGCACACTTCAAGTTCTACTTGTACAAGCTCTACTGTACTCGTCACGGATGAAATCTAAATCGATAATCGGGGGACGTCGCCTACTCTACGAAATAACGTGGGTTACCCAGATGCCTGTGCTTTTGGTTTATCCGTTAATGCGTTTTTTTATACCACGAACGAAGCAATTGCAGCCTAGCCATTGCTGTCCTCGACAATTGACTTCAGCTGATGAGACAAGAAGGATCAGCATCTCAAGACATCAGCAATGTCCTGTATACAGTACAAGAGATTCCAAGGAATCGCTGAACTAATCGATGTACTGAAATTGACTAATTGAAAATGTTTTGTACTGTTTGTTAGGTTGCCAAACGTATTCATCGAAAAAGCCACCCCAAGGGGACGATTTGGTAATTTGGCCAAATCTAACTTTTTAACCTAGGTGTGAATTTTCAACGTGTGGCTTGACAACGCACAGGCACTAGTTTAACGATTTAATTCCGTATGAAAACTCGATCGAAAATCTGGAAGTATCGTCGTTCGGGAATTGAACCCGCGTTTTGAGTTTAGATGGCAATAATATGCTATCCACTATGCCACCGAACTTGTAGTCGAGCACTCGTTACGTTAAACAAAAAAAAAGTCTAAAGCATTGGTAGCATCTAGCCATGAATTAAGCTTGCGCAAAATCTCTGTCAGATGGACGATACGATAGACGATACTGAGTCACAAAACGTTAACCAAAACGTCATTCACCAGTATTGAGTCTTGGGGCGCCACAAGCAGTGATACAGAATCGATCGTGATGATGTGATCCATTATTTTGTTTTAGACTGAATCTAGATAAAAACCGGTATTACTCGCCTTGAGTGAAACGCAACTACGCAGCAAATTTCGTTGAAAAATCAAAATGAATCGACTGGACAAATCTAGGTCAAGAATGAAACCGGCAAAATTTCTTATTCCGCGCGCGTGTTGTTAATGTCAAGAGGCCGTTCCTTGTGGGCGCGACTTGCTCTGTTGAATCACAAGCGAATTTCAGACTCGGCGGTTTTAGCAATAGGGCGGATTCTCTAACGGAATGGAGCTCAGTAACATACAAAAATTCGTTTTAGTACTGGCAGGCACTGCATACAGTGGATGGAAACATTTATTTTCATTCAACCTCGATAAACATTTCAAGCTGTAAACAAGAAACCAAAACAAAAAAAAAGTTTATTTTATTTTATTTATTTATTTTTGTTTCACCTTGGATGAACATTATGGACATTGTTATACATGTATTTCGGATCATTCGATCTTGTGCTTTCAAAGTGCCCGACTTCGCCCGGGATAAAGGGTAAAGACTTATATTCAAAAATTGGAAAATCCAGCGATTCCAAAAAAAAAAAAAGAAAACACGCACAAGATGACGTGACTGCATCAAAATCATAGTGACATCAGATAGTAGCTCCTGGAGTTTCGAGATAAATAATCGAATTGACCCAATTGAACCGAGAGCACTTCTCCATAATGGTCTCGCAAAAAAAAAAACTCTTTATGATGCACCAGGAGTCTAGGATACTCAACGGATCAGAACAAATAACAAATCGCACTCATAT
This sequence comes from Melogona broelemanni, assembly GCA_033995665.1. Lineage (NCBI taxonomy): Eukaryota > Metazoa > Arthropoda > Diplopoda > Chordeumatida > Chordeumatidae > Melogona > Melogona broelemanni. The sequence goes on along the minus strand of JAUJYS010006460.1, from coordinate 7,513 downwards.
CAATGATGGCGATGCTTGTAGTCATTTGTGGTAGACTAATTACAATTGTAGGGATACTACATGTATGACACTAACATTGTATTAACATTGTAATTGCAAGGGTCAAACTATCATTATGGCTGGGTCAGGGAAACAATATCCGTTGCATCCAAAAATCCTCTAGAAAGCAATTTTTCTAAAGTAATGTTGTGTTGAGCCAATCGATGAATCACAAAAATCGATTTAACATTATTTTAAAATTAATTAATCAATTAATCGATTTAACATAAATTAAAACGGCGAATACTTTTGAACGACCTTCTGAGCCGCTTCGATCCTAGTTGAGTACAGAACGGGGACATTGTCGCCTATAGGTGCGGCAATGCCGACGCCACTGCGCCAACATAATTGACGAGCAACCACGAAACCTGCCTTTTAAGCCGTCTTGTCTACGCGATTTAGTATTCCCAAGGTGTTGCGCACTCTTTAATTCGTTGCTGCAGCTCCACCCCACCCCCTAACTATCTACCCCCGACCAATCGTTTCCAACTATACTCTCGGACCATCCAATTTAATTGCTGCAGCCCCGCAAGCTCAAATACACGTCCGTTCAAAGACATTTTGTCTTCACCGTGGCTCAATAGAGCCCGGTGCAACTTTCAATTTAATCAAGTTGTGGCTCGCCCGGTTACCCTCGATTTATATAGACCAGAACAATCGATAGACACGCGCGTAGCTAGCTTCCCTTTTGGATTATCGAGTCTTACAAACTCACCACTTTCACTTTCTATTGGTTTCACAAAGTTGTTTGGTAAAAATTGATAATGGACTGATTGGTTTCTTCTTGTTATCTAACACTGCTGGTACAGCCACACTTAAAAATCAAACGGTCGATGAGCCATTTTATTTGATAAGCTTGATGTTTACTGTGTTAGCATTCTGAAAACGGGAGCGCAAGTTGTTTGTTTTTTATGAAGGAATGAAATATTTCTCGGTAATAGCAGAAACCTATTATGATTTCAGAAACATCGCTGAAATGCTATCTACAAATACGATCACGTACGTAGAAGGGAATTTAAGTCTAATCTTTCAAATATGGTAGCAAGAAATTAATCCCCTGACCACTTGAAAACATTTTAAACGTAGTAATTTTAACATTAATTAATTGTTCATTCGGCTTGTGAGATATCATTTTCCTCAGTGACTATAGTAAGAGCTGACGAGGCACCAAGTAAGCTTGCAATGTCATTCCCCATCTTCCTCTTTGGAAAACGTCGTTATTATTTACTCAAAGTTTCTAAACACATCTTCACAACTAACATCCATTCTTCCCCGAAAAATAAAAAATAAAAACACCAAAAATTGGAATTCGCTGGCGCCGCGCAAAACCGAGAAACAATTTATTCCTAAACATTGCATATTGTTTCGCGCCTGTGCTTCAGGCGTCGCCGTTGTTTTCGAGCAAATTGCGAATGTGATGAAAACAAATGTCGCAACTCTCGTGCAGGTGGTACCAATACAGTCGCGCACCAGCACATCCCCGTGAGACCCAAACCTAAGCCGAGCACATTTTTACATGATTTGAAAAGAGAAATGAAATAATTCCACGTCAATATGGATTTTCCTTTCTTTGTTTTAGGATTCTTGAACGCCCTCCAATTTTCGGTCCATTCACGCCTTTGATAAAAGGCAGTTTCATTTTTAGGACAGTTTTTAACTGAAATAGGGTTATACTTTTAATGCCTTGGGAGCATATCTCATTAAAACAAACGATAGCATCTCTCATATTGAAATAAATAAATAGACATAAACGATTGCAGGTAACAATAAAAAATATTAAAAGACCAGTTACATAGACACAACTGACTGCAAGCATGATAATAAACAGTAGATAATTCTAAAAAAAATGATTGCTAAGTAGCCTTGAATCGTACAAACGAAGGTTTATGGTTTTTGTAAATAATTTTTGTCAGAAATATTAATTAATTATACCTTATTTGTGGACTCATCGTCGTTCGTTCGTCAAAAGCCGACATAATCGATGTTAAGACCCATACTTGTGGTCGGTTATGTATTTTAATTTTCTATGCTATCTTTTATATTGACGACTTTTTGAATTAGTTATCTTAACCAGCAAAAGTTAAAGATTGCATTTTCGGGTGCTCCAAGAATCCTGAAAACTTCTGCCTTGTTTAAACGAAATAATATTTTAAAATTAAGTTAGTACATTTTTAAAAATTAAGTTAGTAGAAGTTGCTATTCTCCAACTTTGGAGCTTTCGAAGGCCGATTGAATTGAACTTTATTTGTGAGAAAATCAATTCCACATGTACAATATTTACTTTCCACTGACCTATTCATTTGTCTTATTCAACATACAGTACGTAGAGACAAGTAAGTCAGTGTGCTCCATCACTTCAAACGAAAGAGCACCGTACTAGTGGCGCGTTTAGCCAGATATTGAGACGATCCCAGGAGGATATAAGGTAAGGTGTGGACATGGTCGACAAATGTCATAGGAGAGTCACTCTAGGCGTGACATACATAGATTAGGCAACGGGGCGCTAACTTAAAGACTAAAATAGGGAAATCGGGGCAAAAGGCTCGTACACCGAGGTGTCTAACCTAGATTCGCCAGAGACCCCGATAAGAAATCACTCTTGAGTCATTGGAATTCGTGCGTTCACACGAGCGCAACTTTTGCGCGAGTGGCGGCGGCATATTCCCCCCCCCCATGTAACGTCAAAGGTATGCCACGCTTTCGTATATTTGCATTCGTTTTTATGTGTACGCTATACACACCGGCCAACGTTGATATATATACCTCAATCTCTGCCGAAGTACGAACCCATGTGTACTGTAGGAGCTTGATACGGATTCGATTGCAAGCGTAAAATGATATCGATCGCGAATGAATCGAGAGAGGCCGGGAAAATAAATATAAAAAAGCAGCAGTCAGAGTTTTGAAATAACTTGTCGATTGAGTTGTATCCCGCTCTAAAAATCCACGCTCGTAAATTGTACAGCGCCAGACGCCATGTTCGACATAAAAGCGAAAGCCCACGCAACGCGCACAGTCGTGTTTTTAGCTCATTTGAATTTCGTTGTTGCATATATACCTGATACAATATTTTTTGGCTCAACGTAGACGCTATTGGCGTGATATAGAGCATTCTGCATTGGTGATATACATATGTACAATGGAATAGGTGTTACCATACGGGGAATAGATGTGTTCAAAGTGTCCATAGGAGCGGCGCCACCATTCCGCTAAGGCGCGCCACGCGCTGTTCTTATAACTAACATGTTCGCCGAGCGCGCATGAATCGTTCACGATATGTTAAAAACGTGGTTGTCGGCATTCGTGCCGTGGGCCACACGACCAATGTGTGACACCTTTTGACATTTCCGTCAAACCAATTCTGTTTTATTTTGTATTTTTTCTCTATCTCAATATCACCGCTACCACATCCACCACCACCACCTGGGTTTCCACATCTAACATTTTATCTCTACCGCCGTTTTTTCTCTATTCTTGCCTACCGATACGACTGTTTCCATGGCGTATCCACCGCGACCTTTCCATTTTAAATCCCGTCTGGTCTATATATTTTTACCCAGCGCATTGGTACAACCCCCATTCATATATTTTGATTTAAAAAAGAAGAAAAAAAATACGTCTGCACAATATTTCGAAGATATGAAAACGTTAGACATGCATGCGTGCGTAGCATACACTTATTAAAACGGGAGGAAATTTCGCTCACGGAAAGCACATTCAAAAAAATTGTGCTCAGAAGACTTACAGACTATATTTGGGGGGGGGGGATGGGGGTTCGCAACAGGAAACGTAACGTCACACAAAAGGTTGTCCCAGCAACAGATAATTTATATTTTGATTTCCCAATTTCAATTTTTACTTTCACCCGCCCCCAAACCTTATCTGATTGTTGCAAACGTGCTATCAGGGAAAACAGAGTGATATTCATTCCCGCTGCTGGAACCAGCAGCACACGCTGTTTCACATGAAATCCTTCTCTTCTATCGAATAAATTGGCCGCATCGCATAGATGCAATTCTAGATGTGGATTTCAAGGGGCAGCATCGCGTAAGCCGTATTGCATACACAGCGGAGTCAAATCACAGCAACATCAAAGTAAAAACAGTTTGAATAAGTTATTGGGTCGGTAACTTTCAATAATACGGTTTATTGGGTTAACTGGTTAACTGGGTCAGAGATATTTTTAATAAATAATGACAAACTTGGATTTTCTTATTTTAATTTTTTTTTGCAAGTTTCCTTATTTTTTTTTTTTTTCATTAAAATCTTTAAAGTACTGACTCAAATAGAAGTCCTATGAGGTCACCTCTGCCTAACGCATTCCTGAATCTAGTGAAATAACCGAACAACCTGTAATTACACTTTTTAAGCCGCTACGCGTAGTTCAACGGGTCGCAGCCTCAACTGGCCTACTTACAAATTTGATTTGGATTAAGAAAAAGTCAGATGAGAACTACACTTTTAATCCTGCGCTTAGCCGAGATCTCTAGCATGCTTTGGAATCGTTGATTGGTGAAAATATTATAACTTTCACATGTCCCATTTTGTGCTTCAGGATACCTGTATGTTTATTTAAACTCACAGAAGGTCCTCTGAGGATGCAAACGGCTTAACACGTCGTCAGCGGTTGGAAATCTGCGCCCATAGACTGGAAAAAAAAATTGTCTCGAATCGCGTCTCATTAGCGTTTCCAATACTCGGTGGAGATTTCGGTTTTCCGAACACGACGAAAGGAAGCCAATCACAGTAAGTGAAGATTCGAAAATCTACCGCTGTGTGGCAAGAATAGAAAAAAATCAAAAAGAGATGGTAAGAAAAAGGAAAATGGAGCGCCAGGTTTTACAATGCATTGGTTTGCCGGCCTACCTCAAAACTAAAATACACATGTAGTGTAATCCTAAATCGACTGTCAAATATGAAAATGGTTGGCCTTATTAAAAGTATCATTGGATTGACGTGTTCATAACCGTAATAAAACTATGGTTAATAATTTTTTTTTTTATTATGTTACGATAAAACACCACCGGCAAAAGAATGCCATATTAAATATTCGTCTTTCAAAGGTAATCGTTAGATTCTCAACGAATTTAGGTGCGAAAGATTATTGGACGATTTTTTTTTAAATCACTTAATTACACGCTACCTATCATATGACAAAAGTTCCCATGTACCTCAATATGAACAAATTAGACAGGGGAAACTTTCGTAGAAGTACATGGTGGCGACAAAATTAAATATTAATTTTATATTCGTACTTCTGCTAGAAGAACCAATTAAACAAACGGAAACACAATTTTGTTCCCGATGCTTAATCACGATATTTCACCGTGTTGTACTGAATTGGGGCACATCCGACAAAACAGTCGTCTTCAATGATCCGATATATACGAAAGTTCCAAACAATCACTAACTTGCGATAGCGGCGGTCTCCCATATTGATTTATACTTTCATTATTTATTTTGAAAGAGCGCGAACGGCGCGCGGCCCACAGTAACCCAGATGGGAGAGATAACGGTTTATCTCCGGAATGTGTCAATCGCGAAATTTTAATTATTTTGGTCACGAAAAAAATTACACTCTCTTAGCAACGATCGCGCAGGGTGAGACTCATAACGACACTGGCGCCACCCCTGAGCTTCCATTAGGGAGTCCAGAGCTTAGGGGTGGATCCTGCAGCCTGGCTATTCCAGCTGTCATCCCTCTTCCCTTCCCTCCCCTGCCCCTCACATACCTCCATAGAGACATGAGGGTGCAGTAATCCTGTAGTGCACTAGGCACTACGGTACCGGGGTAATTAAAAAAAAATTGATGTCCGTGGTGTTTGTAGTGTCCGCTAGGTGGCAGCTTGCAAACTTGGCCGTCTCGTGCGTTAACGTATGTAGGCCAACGCGAAGTTCGGCGTTGGAAAATCCGCCGCCGCGTTTAGACCTGCTGCTGACTACTACTGCTGCCTAGACCGCTTTTACGAACGACAACGTCTCCACACAAATCCACTTCACTTCTGCCCGACTTTTTTTTTCTTTCTCTTGAGAAGAAGAAAAAGAAAAGACTGGTAGAGAGAACTAGCGTCTGCAACAGTAAGCGTGTGTGTGTGTGTGCAGGTTGTTAGGCCTTCTTTTTCCATATCCTGGTAGAACGAACTCAATGATGCGTGAAAATCGGGCAGAAATTGAATAGGGGTTATTGGTGTTTTTTTGCGGGGATGCTCCGTTGGATATCCGACGTTTTTATCAGATATTTCTGCCAACGCATAGATTATGTAGTTTTTATTAATTAAAATTATACGAGAAAATGTTATGACTAAAATAAATTGACAATAAAATGAAAAATAAATTGAACAAGAGTTGAGCGTAGAGTAAGTGTATTGAAGTAGAGCGTTCTTTGGCTAAAAAAATGTGCGCCTCACCTGGAGGCCTACCGGGATTAGCTGGCAGAAATGTTAACACGTGATACTTTGTATCGTAATAGGAGGGTGTTTTAAAAGTTAACTCGGGATGACTGATCCGATCCGAATCGGGGTGCTTCATTAACTTTTGGGTGACACCGTCTGTGGCATTCGTCTGTGACGTCACCTGAAAGATAATCGTGATTGTCTGGCAAAATCAAATTCACACGTGATATCCCCGGCTCGTTCGTTGTCAAAAACCAAAAAATTCATCTGGAAACTCACGTTTTCAGATGATATATAAAACGCGTCGTATGGAGGCCAATGCACGTGGCGCAAAAGCTCATTTCATAAAAGTCCTCGCATGGGCTAACCTGTTCTCTTTACAAACCTTCGGTACATCCGAAAGCTTGTGTAATTGTTTTCTCTGTAACCGACAGGACTTGTACATCCATCGTTTAAAATGATTATGTCATTTCATTTTTTTTATTTTTTTTTTATTTGATATATTGGAATGGTTCTGAGAAGAGGTCATGACCTCGAGATTAACTTTTCCCAATGTGAGAGCTTGCCGGGTCAAAGATCAATGTCAGAATAAAAAATTCGGCTGGTCGATAAGAAACTGTTGACAATTTTTGCTTTCTCTCCCAAAAAAAAAAAAAGAATGACAGTGAAGTATTAATGATAGTTTCGTATCAGTGGCCCGTATTTGGGTCAGCTACGTTTCGATCTGAAATCGATTTGTACGAACAGCACGTTGCGCCACAAAAAATAATGATGATGAATGAAAGAATTATTTTCATAGTTGGGTTACACGTTAGCGTCAGCGATCACAAATGTGTACCCGCAAGCAGCCCCGGAGTATCCACTTTGTGGTTCGCACACATGGCGGATGCTCTCTACCTTTAAACTACTATTTGCAATCCCCTATTCCAGCGAGTGACCTGATAGTTTAGCTTAGCTTAGGTAGGTTTTTTCCCGGGTCAGGACCACGCCATCGAATTCCCACTCAGGCGAATGGTCACTTAGCGTAAAGACAAGCAGACGACGCTATCTGCATATACTTTTTAATGCGAACATTGGGGAGG
>JAUJYS010006459.1:0-10307 GCA_033995665.1 Melogona broelemanni | reverse complement strand
CAGAAATGCTGGTAAACCCAGGAACGGTGGTTCCGGTGCAGAATTTAAAAAAAAAAAAAAAAACTGTACATGTCCGATATCACGGTCATTACAATAAAAAAAGTACCTTTTCGACCATTATACACAGGGTAACGCGTAAGGTGGAACGTTTTAATGTTCGTCGGTCGGAGTGGCGCGCGGCAGCTCCCACCCGTTACAGTCACATGGGAGCCGCAGCTGCGGTGCTGGGCAAGCGCATCTGGCTCTTCGGGGGATTCTATGTGGACGGTGTCCTCCTTAGGTTGTCCAGGAAAGTTGAAATGTACACACCGCGGACCAACACGTAAGCCACGCGCCACATAACAGATAAAAAATATTTTCCACTTGAACAACACATCGCGCAGATGTGCTGAGCAACATTATTCAATTATATGTATTCAAACAAATATAAAAAAAACGTGGTTCGGTACAGCGCCGAAATAAAGACGAACAGAGTGTGGCGAACTCTCTTTTATAAATAATAGTAGACTATTATTTTATGAAGCGGCGGTATTTGCAAACAACAACTCAATGCGGGCGCAGTGATCAACGGAAAGTCGCTTCACCACGCGGCCACCACACGCAAAAAAATCCAGTTTTTGACGAAAACCAAAACCGAAAGAATAGTCTACTATTATTTATAAAAGAGAGTTCGCCACACTCTGTTCGTCTTTATTTCGGCGCTGTACCGAATCACGTTTTTTATATTTGTTTGAATTATAGACGTCCTAACTCAACTATTATTACTGATTATATGTATTCGATTGACAATGAAGGAATGTTCGTAGGAGCCGTCTTCTATGTATTCGATTGATTTAAATTTAAATTTAATTCCATAAATCTCAATTCAATCCAATTAAGTTCAATTCAAAACAGTCCATTTTCGAACTGTAAGCTCTTCCGAGTAAAATTCATAATAGTAATAATAGGATTTGAGGTTAGAATTAAATTAGAGGTTAGGTCAGGTTAGGTTAGATGGAATTGAATAATATTCAAAAATTTACGTATACTCTTATCAGAGAAACGAAGTTTCAAAAATCACGTTATGTGTTTGCAATTGTGCACTTTCAAATTGTATAAGTTCGCATGGATGCTTGGCCATGAAAAAGTCGAATCTTTTCCGTTTTTGCCAGCTGGCTGGAGGTGGCGCCGGAAATGCCGTGGCCGCGTGCCCTCTCCCACGCGCTAGTCATTCGCGGACAACTCCACCTAGTGGGCGGACTGGTGGGCAACAGCGTCTGCCAGGCGCGCGCCATTGACACCATCGACGCTTTCGAACTGAGAAACGCCACCTGGCGTCAGAGGTACAGCCTCTCCTGGCCCCGATGCGACGTCTTTGCCTTCTTCAGGGGTATGAGCAACGACAACAAGATCATCCATTTAAAAGAGCTAATGCCCGACTGAGGAATTGTAGCAATTGTACTTGAAAAGGGAATTGTATTTTAATACTGTGGAGAATCCAGAAAAGTGCTTGATTAAAAACGAGCAGATTTCCAGTCGATCTGCACATATTACAAACTGGACCACAGAAACAGTGTGACCAAAATTCTCATTCCAAAAAGCCTAACCTCGTCTGTGGAGTCTCATGTGTCGTGTGTGGAGACAAACACGCTCAAAATTAGAAATATTTTAATATTAGAGATGGCAATTGAATTTTAAATTCCCTAATAAACGGCGCTAATTTAAATGATTACCTTGTGAGTATAAGGCCACCTTAATTGATGAGACAAGAAACGGAAAAATACTTTTCTTGTATTCCAAGTTGCATCGAACTTTTGCACATGACTTGTGCTAGACGTACCTCACTTTCCTTCCCCCCTTGTCTAACAAATGCTCTTGTGCGACGTTTGACTTGACACAGAGCCGACTCTATTCGTGGTGGGCGGTCGCAGCTCCATCACGGCATGCAATTGGTCAGTCATGGAGGGGCTGGTGCTGAGTCCGGACGAGGATGATGACCCCGTCGGACACGAGTGGAGAGAAGACATCTACCCACCGCTGCCCAACCAGGCCGTGGGTGTCGCCTTCGTGGTGCTGGACTGCAGTCCAAACACTAACCTTCGACAGCCCTGCCAACGCTCTGTCCAGCAGCAGCAACAACAGCAGTCATGTGGAAACTCACGTAGAAACTCGTCCCAGAATGGCTATCGGCCGCATACAGTAAATGGACTTACCGAAGACGATGCGACCGGATGTGCGGATGATCGATCGCGGAGCGCTCTTGAATTGCGCTGACATAAGAGATAAGTCAATCACTAATCAGTCGACGGCCGGAATCTGCAATGGCAATGAATACATGAAGTGTACTGACCGAATTACAGCCAATTTAAAAGTAAATTTGTATTGTAACTGATTATTTGGCCCTTTTGTTGAAATACATAAAAAACCTGCGCTTCTTTATCGATACAGCCCCATGATAAATTTTGACAAGAAAGAGCAAGATTCTAAAAAGGTAGGGAACCATAGGCTAACCAATGGCCTATGCCTAGAGGTCAGACAAAAAGTTCTTACAAGCCTACTGAATGGAAACACCGATCTATTATCAATTACTGAAGTGAAATTATCATCAATGACAAGCTTGGCGATTGCCACAATAGAGTAAATTAAAAGCAATTGGAGAAATTACCAATTCTAAACGGTGAAACCCACTGGGAACACAAAACATCATGCGCGCCGCCATTTTTTTAGTAGGAAAAGGCGATAGTAGCCAATGGTATCGTCACCATCAATAGGCAGGTTATTGAACAGTTTTAAACATTTTGGCGGGTTTTAGGAACTTTTCGATGTAAACAATAAAAATTCCCAGTAGTAGTTCCAAAGTTTTTTTTTTATTTGCTCACGGATCACCTCTACTGCAACTGTGTGCATAAAGCACATTTCTATTTAAAACAAACACATCGACAATTTATTATTGAACGAAAAAAATTGATCCAAGTAACATGTTTAAAGAACTTCTTTTGTTTATTAATGACACTAGATTTATGCATGTGTGACCTGAATTCAGGCGCAAGTCAAATTGCAAATTCACCTAAATGACAAAATTGTAAATGAAATAATAACAGTCATCAATATAGGTGTGACGTCATTAATATCTAGTGCGCGCAATGGTTGTAACGATTCATCAATCTTTATCAATATGTCACGGGGAGAAGGAGGAAAAGCACAGTTCAAACCACAAAGCACTCACAGTGTCGAGGCTACGTGCCGAGGTTGTTTCTATTTCTATTTTTGGTCCCAAAACATTTTGAATCATAAATAAAAAAGAAAAACTGATAAGCACAAATGGGCGCGCGTAAGAATATGTTTATCAAAAATCATATACATTGCACACGAGTGGGGTATGGAAACCGCGCCAAGCAATCAAAATATTGTCTCGCACGAACATCATAGATGTGCAATTACGTAGAAAATGATTCATTAAAAAATGTACTTACAAACAAAAAATATATATATATATATTCAATATTATTAAACAGTTTAGTATAGATAACAAAGAAAAAAAATCAAACTCAAAATTGTACACCGCCACTTAAACGTATCTACAGTAAAAACTCGATTCGGATGATTCACATATAGTATAAAACTACTTCAATTTAAAAGCTATACTTTCAGTATTCATATAATATATCGTCAATAAAATTATCACAAATCAAAAATCGTTTTCGTTCAACTGTATGGTCTCTAACTGGAGATCGGAAGATTATTGGGAGAAGAATGTACGAGTCTTCTATAAAAAGTGAGACAATATAAAGCAGAGCCAATAAAGATTGAATTCGCGCAAAATTAATTGTGAAACAGACTACACTACAAAAATAGTTCATCGTTTGTCCACGATTTTACAACCGCATAACCATTGGTATTGTTAATTCCCAGGTTCCACGTACACATATCTCACACCTTCAGGAAACAAACCTATTCACTTGGAAGCTAAAAACAATTCGTTCAACAACTGGAGTCAAAAATTAGAAAAAATTTCGTTCAGTGAAAAACAATATTGATTGATTGGTACAAAGTTTTTTTCTTTTCTAACTATAGCGACGATCACTAAAGATTATGTACCACTATTCTGCGATTTATCAGCACAATACGAAGGTGACGAGGGTTTCACAATAATTACAAAAGTCGTTGTTGTACATGTTTGCGGTCCTATCAGAGAATAGCTGTAAAATTAGAAGACAATTTAACCACGAAAGTCAACGTAAAGCTCGAAGAAAAAGAACCGCGAGCTTCGATAACGGCAGGTTGTTTTAAGTTTGTTAGATGATTTTGAAAGCAGGTACAATCGGAGTTAGGCAAGAGCAGGACAAGCGGGCCATAGCCGGGTTAGATTAAAAACCAAATACTAGGCTCAAAAATGCCTAGTATGAGTAGCAAAATGAGCACCAAGCAGATTCAACATTAAGTAGAAGAGCCCTGGCCAAGGTACAAGAGAACTGACACAATTGACAAGTGGAAGCGACTATCGCTAAAATATATTGAAGTTTCGCAACTTCTCCTATGAACACTGGGATTGCCGCATTCGCTGACGGAACAGAAGCGCGAAAAACAGCACAAAACGACCTAAAAAGTTTTCACCTCAGCCTGTTGAATTTGCATAGAAAAAGAGGAAGCAATTTAAACCCTTAGTCATACGGTGAAATACTTTGGCAACTACGTACGTCTTTACCCAAATGGAACTCCCAAAAAATTCGCACTTGAATCAATTCTATCATGTGTTTGTCGGATCGTCAGATTTATAAATGTTGACACGCCTGTATAGAGGCAACAGGAACTATTTTACTTGTTCGATCATTCAATATCAGTGATTTTTTTTATCCAATCCTAATATATAAAATGGATGGTTTTTATTAGCCTTGGCTAACGGAGGCAAGCATCGAATTGGAAGTCACACTGGAAAGTTCAACCGATGAACGTGTCACACGGCCCACTCGCATTCGCAGACCATCAAGAAATTAAACTAGCGGAATTTCCACTGACAAAAACAGTGTACATTCTGTAACACCACGTGAACGCTAAAAACAAATAATAAGAGTTTTCTAAGCGCAGCGATCAACTTTTACCACTGCATTGAAATTTGGGGCCGAAGCAAGCGATCAAGAATCACCGTTTTCAAACATTTATCCGACTGGAAAATTCAGGTCACACTGTGAGAGCAGGTGTCAACACTTTTGAATTAAAACTAAATATTGCCCATTTACATGTATTTGATGCAGCGCGAAAAATTGACTAATTTCAGGAAGTATTTTTTAAAGTCAAACTCGACAAACCTCTCTTCATATAAAAGCGAAAAAAATAAATTGATAATATTTTCTAAGTATAGACACTTTCTCTAATCGTGTGGCATCGTTTCCTTCAAATCGATACAAATGCAGCTATGCCTGCACCACGACTACGTGAAGAGCATTTATAGGCTAACCTCTCTCTCTCTCTCTCTCTCTCTCTCTCCAAGGGTTCGAACAATTGAAATTCTTTGACTTCGACTTGGAAATACCTTAAAATAAGAGGCTTCCTTTTCACGGTTTCTCCTCACGACTTAGTGGTACAGGTCACAGTATCGTCGACGATCGACCGGACCAATCGACTTCGTGGCATCAGGTGGCACTAGTGCAGCTGTCGTTCGTCGGCCGGGACGGAGTTTCGTGCGTGGATGGGGATAGCGGAAGGGTGGTTGGGCGGCAACAGCGGTTCGCCGCCCACTCGTCGCTTGAGGAAGAAGAAGAGTACAGTGGCCTGCGCCATGACATCGATGGTGCCGGCCGCCAGCTTGTCGCCAGTCAGCACGCCGTCTAGTTTGGCGCTGGGCCGCAGCAGGGTCGGACCGAATACGGTGGCGATGTTCTGCAGAGACATCTTATTTTGGCTCTCTTCCTTGATCACCCTGTGCAATCGGGAAATAAAATGGACGTGTTAATCAATAGAAGAGATTTGCAATGAATTAAAAAGCAACTAGTTTCATCCTCCAAAAAAAAAAATTGCTTAAAAACGTGCGAACCACTCACTGCTCATCTCATTGTTGCTCAGATTGAACAATGGAATAATTCGCACAAGATAAAAATTTATTTTTTGTACATGACAGAATTTCAAAGCTGTGTGTTATTTTCATTTTCCTCGGCTTACTAAATTGATTTTAAAAATTGAGTTTTTTTTAATTCTTATTTTATCAGTACGATACACGGAAACGAAAATAAGGAATAGAAACAATGTCAACTGAAAAATTGAACCACATGTTTCAATATAATATTATGCAACGACTAGCTTTTCTACAATAGCCCAACGAGAAAGCCAACATATGATTACCACGAATCCTTCGCATCAAAGAACAATGACTTACTTGACCATGTGTTCGACCAGATACGTGATGATGTCCAAGTTCGCAGCCGGAAGCGAGCCATAGAGATGCAGCAGCGTGTTGGTCTTGGGTTCGCCGTCGCTCATTTCTGCACAAGAGATAAACAAGATAAGTTATGAGAATACCACTGCTAATTATAGGAGAAAACGATACACCACTAGCTAAAAAGTGGAGAAGTATGTGAAATTTGACTCACTGAACGCTTCGATGAATTTGGGATAGAGTTCGTCCGTGAAGAGACCTTCGGGGAGTTCGCGCAGGTACAGTTTCAGAATACAAGTAACCGAGTGAATATCCACCTCTTTGAGTAATTGCTCCGCCTCGTAGGGATCTAATGTGAAAGAGAAATATTGAAGTCTCATCTGACCAGTGTATATTTTCGGAGAAATCTTAATTTCTCCTAGCGCGATAGTCAGAAGAAAAAGATAGACGCTCCTTGCGAGCAACCATTTCCAATAAGTAAAAAAACCTAGTTATTATTTATTTATTTAATATAATCGTCACCAAAAGGCAGCTGAATGATCGTGGTGGCGCCCGTGAAACATATGTACTGTCTACTGTGACGGTGATTATATGAAATTAATAATTTTCAATTTTGATTTTGTTTGGGTCGTGCGGATGGAAACGGGTGGAGGGGGTCATGGTGTTTTGGAATGGGGATTTGTCGTTGGCCGGTTGTGTCCAGATGGAGAGATGGAAGGATTGATTATTTAGCTTTTATTTTCCGCGGCATATTGAGTTTGATCTTATTTTTACATCTGACCAGGAAAACAATGGGTATTGAAACCACAAAATGAGACTTATTGAATCGTCATCTTACTGGATTCGAAAGCCCGCTTGAGCTTCTGCATGTCAGAAGCGGAACCAGAGACTCGATAGATTCCCAATTCGTGCATGCCTAAAGGAGTTCGAATAAAAAAATAAAATCGATTAATGAATTATTCAAACGCAACAGTCGATACGGGAATCAGCCATACTTAAACGTCACTCGCCTCGCTTCTCCACTTCACGCACGCAGCACGTGATCAGAAATGGAATCGTTCGTTTCTCCTTCCTGCCACAAACAAAAATCAATCAAATTTTGAGAAATTCAGTTCATTTTACAAATAAATATATGACACTACTTCAAGTATTTCATAGACAGTAGTCGCTCGCAGTTGTGCCATACTCACTTCATGACGTGGCTGAGTTTAAGTCCGAACACTCCGCACGGTTTGGACGACGGCACCCGCCTCAGGGACATCTCACTGTGGGTAAACTTGAGTGACAGACTCAGTGTCAGCTGCAAAAAATAATAATATTTGTAATTTGGTAAGAAAGCTCTACGCGCGAAACGATTTGTGCTCGTAGAGCCTTGCGGATCCAGTGCGGATCCATTAACTGCGGGTGACCGAATTTTTTTCGTCGATACTCACTTCTTGAAGGGATATTTTCTTCTCCTGCATACGATTGGTCAACCAAGACTTGTTAAGCTGAAACAAATAATAGAACGGCGATGAGAATACAATAAATATTTAAACTAGCGACGGAAGGAAATTTAAAAGTATTTTATTTTAATTTATCTATATGATGGACCAATAGTAAAGCTTGTTCACCTCAATAGTGGCTTTTCCTCGCAGCACCGGAGCCTCATTTGGAATCTGTTGGTAGCAGAGGATCCTGAGCATTTGCGATCCTTCCAATTCGATTATAAATTCCTGATCCCAGCGCGGATCCACGCTGTTCGGATAAACCTTGGTCTTGGCCTTGCCGAAGAAATGGCCGTAGCAGTCGATTTCAAAAATCATGAAGACGTCTGAAATAAATATGGATGAGTAAGGCTCGACGCCATAGGACGGAATTTTGACCAAAAAGAAAAGAGGGCGGAGAATGACTCGCTAAACTCACCTGCGGGTTTGGTGAATCCCTGAACGCCATTGGCGACCACGTGCAAATCGCCAACTAACATGTCGTCCTCTTTGCCTAGTTGTCATTAAAAATAAATAGCAAAACAAAAACAGGAAATGAAAATTGTGCAAATAAATGGCTGTACAATAGTTGACATGTTTTACATTGAATAAAAATGAAGTAAAATTGAATCACTAAAATGTAATAGAAAAAATACGCTAATTAAATTATAATCAATGTCAACATATTTTGAAACAGAAGTGTCCGCAATATATTCGATGAAACCATGAACTAGTGAGCAGTGTTGAGTAGGAACGGAACGGAAAGTTCCCGTTCCTACGAACTGGTTCCATCTTTGAGGAACGGAGGAACGCGTAGGTTCCTTTTATTTTTGAGGAACGGAAACGGGAACTCGTTCCTTTTTTCATCGGAGTAACGGGAACGGGAACTGGTTCCTTTTCGAAAGGAATGAACCCATCACAGTGTTGGGTAGAAACGGAACGGAGAGTTCCGGTTCCTAGGAACTGGTTACTTTTTTGAGGAACGGAGGAACGCCTAGGTTCCTTTTTTATATTTGAGAAACGGGAACGGGAACTGGTTCCTTTTTTCATCGGAGGAACGGGAACGGGAATGTGCTAGTGAGTCAAGACATTCACCTGATCTGAGCAAGAATGATCCCATGTTGGTCTGCAGGAATTTGTGGCACGCTGTGATCCACGCCTGAATCTCGTACAAAGTCAGGTTGGCGGCAGTGGGAGGAGCTAAATCAACGAGCGAAAAAAAGTTAACGACCGATGGTTGTCAATCTGCTGCAATAATGAAGGATTCTTCAAAGGCACAAATTAGTGTAACCAGAAAACTATTTGCATTTTACTTTCAATATTCGGCAGGAGCAGCTCTTTATTGATTTCCTATTATTTTTCGTTTCGCAGGGAACATAACACGCTAACATATTGAAAACGGAGTTTCCTGCAACTGACCTGATGACTGGACGGCAGTGACAGCTTCAATCCATTGGGCGCGCTCGAATTTCGACGACAAAAAGAAGATGAACGTCTTGCCACCTTTCTGACCGACGCGGAAGACCAGGTGAGGCGAGGCCAGCATCAGCTGAGCCTGCAATTCTGCCAACTTCTTACGGTGCTTGTCGATGACGCGGCCAGAGGCCCGACCGGCGCGCTGCAAACATTCAACAACACAACCAATCAAAAATACAGTAACAGCGAGATTATCTGAATCTAGATTCACACGTCACAGTTAAAACAGACTACCAAAACCTTTGAAATTTTTATGGTATGCTTGAGATTTTTATTATCACGTTCTTTTTCATTAGCAAATACAATTATTTCAGTTTGCTAACTAAGCAAGAATCTAACTATTGAAATAGATCGAAATTTGCCAATTATTGACATTTTTGTGTATCAGCGTAGCAAAATTTGTTTTACCAACACCAAACCACATTTACAATCATGGTTACTAATTGATGCACTCACCTCTCTGCCCACCTGTTCCTCCCGCATTATTTGGTCGCGAACGATCGTCACCTGCGATTTGAGCGACAGGATGCTGACCGTGGACACCTCGCGCACGTCTTTATCATCGACTGCGTAAATGAAATGGGGAAAAAAACAAGCGTATCGAATTATTAGCACCACGCTTTAACAAACGTGTATGTATTATTATTATAAACAATCATTTGCAAGTGTCATACAATGAAATGAAACCTTTTAAAAAAATTCCATGTCGGTTCACGTTAATCAAGCAGAACGTTCAACTGAAGGTGAACAGCTTCATCAACTTGAAAAAGTTTATTTTCTACGATAGTGCCGAGCGAGCATGAGCTTAAACCTAATGCCGTGTGACGTACTGGTTAGCATATTGCCCTTCTATGCCAGTCATTCGAGATCAATTCCCGACGAGACCTCCAGAATTTTTCGGGCAAAGAGAAATTTGTACGCGCGCCACTTTTTTTTTAAATTACCGTAGTGCCTAGTGCACTACAGGATTACTGCACCCCCGTGTCTCTATGGAGATATGTGAGGGGCAGGGAAGG
>JAUJYS010006458.1:0-10308 GCA_033995665.1 Melogona broelemanni | reverse complement strand
ATTAAAAACGTTATCCTCTTTGGAGCTCCGCCATTGAAATTGGTTCTAAAAAGAGCTCCGCGAGCCAAAAAGTTTGGAAAACACTGCTCTATGGCATTTACTCACACAACACAAAATATCGTTCCATGTTCTCCCTACTTGAGGTGCCACTAGAATTGGAGATGACAAGCAGCACCTCTAGTGGGCCGTTGGTGAAACCTACGTTTTTTGGTGGGCGTTTCGACGCGCCAGAAAGCAAAAGGACTCTATATTTTTACGGACTAGCATCATGGATAACGCGTGGGACTTCTGCACTAGGTACTAGGTCTGTCCAAGGTCTAGACCTTTAAGAGCTATTGGGTTTGTCGTCTCACAGTGGCAAAGATCAATGCTGTTATTTTTTTTCACTCTCTTTTTCGTACAAAACTATTTCGGCAACCTTGCACCTTGGGCTATGTCTGTGCGCGTTCGTACGACTGCGTATTGCTCGTGTCAATCTACGAGTCCACGCGCTCTGTTTCTAGAGACCTCGCGAAGAATGTGCGAGCGAATGTTTTCTTTCCCATATATCCAAGTCTAGAAGAAAAAAATATACATTTTTTCGAATTTCGACATGACGACCGAGGCGGCCTTTGCCTGGCGGCATGTCGCTGGTTCTGAAACCGGCGCCGCTAATGAAATTAAACAAATTCGATCTACCGTATTTTTTGTCCGTAAATCGTGGGACGAGCGAGATTAAAATTCGCCACTTAATTCGATTTACGGGTTTTTCAGGCATTGTGTACTCTTCTCAAACGTACGAGGGATGCGGAGATTGTCGCGCGAGTGCTCTTTTCTGCGTCGTGATGTATATATATACACCGTATATATTTTTTCCATCTATCTCTCTGAAGCGAACTTTGCCAGTCTGTCATGCCTCCAAGACATATCAGAGAACCTGGGTATTTTTAGAGTAAATATTACTTTAAGCCCTCCTCCCCACGGGGGAGCGTGCGACCGGTTTTCTAAGGCGCCACCTGCTGGCGGAACTCACGGATAAAACTCTTTGTGTATCCGGTGAGAATGGGAATTGGCAGTATTCATTGTGTATGCCGGTATCTAACACGAGTAATGCGGAGTGAAGCGGCTTGCCCTACTGAGACTCGAGTCCAAATCTAGTTGAGTTAAATAGATCTTCTCCGAAAAGGGTAAATGTTGGTAAATGATACGTGAAAATATTGCAATTATAATTGTTTACTGTGATTTTTGTAGCATGTAACCGGTTAGACACGTAGTTAGACGGCTTAGGATTCGATTACCGTCGCGAGTTTATTCAATATGGAATTACCGATGACCACATGCGCTACCAAATTCAGCTGTTAGAGGTGAAGGATACATATTGAGTACACAATGTAATCGTGAATATAATTTGGTAGTTCATTTTATAGTTATTATGAAGGAATATCTGCTAGAGAGAAATACACAAAAATGGTTAAAGTATTGATTAAAAAGGTCTTGTTAAAAAAATACAGTCGATGATGAAAACGGAATTAAATCAATTTTTTAAGATGGCGCCAATTTCGAACTTTTGCATAAAATCATCTATTGAATTAAGTATAAAATGTCTGAACCTTATTCGTTAACATATTGGCTAGGGATTAAATATGCTAGTTTTAGGGTTGTTTATCGCTCTTTTATGTCGCTGTACCTTCAGGCGCTCACTGAAACTTAATGTAGGTTTTATCAATTGTTCACTAGAGGTCCGCATTGTGTCACTTTAGCGATTATGCACCAGAACAACTGACACCTCAAGTGACGAGAGTGCTTAACTACGCGCAATGTAAAAATAAATAAAATAAAACAGTGCGAACTTATCCCTATTTTAGAATTACATCTGGAGCTGCACTTGAAACTGCACTAGCTACACTTCGTTTTCATCGCTGGGAGGCGCGTCGCCAACGACAAGCTTACAGTTGAATATGGCTGACATGTTTACGCGATGACCACCAGAGGGCACCATACGCGCATTTCAGACATGAATAAGCATTGCTTGAATTCAAGAAAACAATACTTCGTAACCCGTTTATGCGCATTTACGCCATGTTCAGAGAGTTCCGCGAATTCCAGCCTTTCATATGTGGGTATCTTTGTGCCAACTCCGTTCATGATTTAGTTGTATTTTCGAGGAAACTTCACTGGAGACTTCACTGTGACTGTCAGACTGTTGCAATAAACAAACGGGTTTTCTCGTGACGTTAAAAGCCAACCAAACTCGACGGGCGGTTGATTAGAATTTAACGCAATTACTAAAGGCAATCGCGCAAACTATAATTTGGGATGCGAAGAAAATCTCCTTTTCTTGGCCAAATGATGATTTTGGCAGCCGGTTTTTTTAAATATTCAGACGCGGCATTACCATGTTTTGATCATTACGGTCTCTAATTTGCACGGCGATGTATACGATATGATATATGCATATATGCGACACGGATATGATATATGCATAAAATATCTGTCGGTTTAGCATTTTATTTTCATTAAGAAATAGCTGACGACTACGTCGACATTATAAGGTTTTTTCCGCATTAACGCCAAATGGCGTCTCCGTTGTCTATCTACGCCTAAAGTTATGAGTGGCAGTATTGGACTCTTATTTTTATTTAACTTCTTATCGGTTTTATCATTGACGAAAATTAGAGATAGGAATACATAAGAAAAATATATTTGTTTTCTATTGTTATGTTGTTTATCAATCTGAAGGTGCTATCAATTTGTCACTATCAAATATCGTAATGATATTTGGGATCTTCGGCAATCCCTGGTTCTATTCCCGGCTCGGGCTTTCGTTATTCAATTTCGAGGTACTGCTGAAAATGTGCCCCTCCACAATTGCTTAAGCGATTAGAGGGGCACATAATCTCCTGTTATGATATTCACTTCAATTTTTTGTGATATTTACTTCGTTTCATCAAAAGGAAATTGTCGCAACGAGTGTTACTGCAATCAGTCAATACAGCCCTGAATTTTCCCGTTGAACTTTTGCTTAGAAAGATTTCGATTTTATATTTCCACTTTATGTGGAAATTGCCGCGCTGAGGAATTATAGCAATTTGTGTGAATATGTGGGATTACTATTGTGGGTTTGGAACTTTTACCTCGTGGACGACGAGATTGAATAACGAAAACCCGAGGCGGGAATCGAACCCGGAATCACCGCACACCTAGCGGATGCTCTGCCACTGAGCTACGACACTCGCAAGAGTTACGTCAACTTCAAGACGGTGTGGCACCTTTGTAGCTCGGAAAAAAATACGACTAAATGTACAATGGCGCAGCTATCAACTCTTAAATCTCGTTTATAGGCGTATCTACCTATCCCTCACTCCTTTGAGACACTGTTTTCAGGCTCGCCTTTATTGGATTATCTGACGTAGGTCTCTGTCGTTGCTGCTTGTTCGTTAAAGAAATTTTTTAGATTTGACAATTTTCTTGCATGCATAATATATTTTGATTTCGGAGATGCCTGTCTGGATGCAATTTCTTCATTAGATAATTGGATGCTTCAGAGTACGGGACGAGCGACTGCAATGATGATCATATAATGGCGTTCTACGCGCGTAGCAGCATTATCATATATTCTCGGTTCACTTGAAAGGATCCAAATGTCTTTGAGTTAAGGAGACCTCTGTCAGAAAACTCTATGGCACGGCACGCGTATATGGAACAAGACCCGCGTCAATCTGTTGTTGGTGTTGCACGCTGCGGTTCCCACGGAGTAAACTGAGATTGATACGCCAAAGTTTGCTTTACTTTGTCGAACGACGTTATGCTTTTAAAAGAAGTGCTGTTCGATGTTAATGTGCCATGTATTTTTAATTGAAAAGTTTTTGTAATTATTTATTCTGAGATGCAGAATAAAATCAATCGGTATCGGTAGCAGAAAATAATTACAGAAAAATATTCAGTATAGAAAACCAATAATCGCTAACGCAAATAAAACTGTAAGAATTCACTCAAAGTCAAGAATATAATTTGCATTTTTAATGAAATGCCATTGTACATGTATATAATTTTTATAATAATGGAAAAAAATTTAGAAACTTTATTTTAATTGTCAATAATGAAAAAAAAAATCAAAATATAAATACTTAATAAAATTGAAATTAAAATAAGAGTAATTTGATTTTCATTCACCACAAAACGTTTATTTGTAATCATTATTTAAAGTGCCCACATTTACATGTAAATGTAACAATATAACTTATGAAGTATTCCGTTATATTGATCATTGATTTGTTGATTTGTTGATATCGGTTAAATGGCGAGTAGAGATTACTAAAACATATTCACATATTCAAGAATAATATAACTTGAAAATATAATATTTTCTTAGTAAAAATGGCATCTGAATTAATTAATTTCAAACGACAAAGAAAGCAGTGGTATGTCAACCCTATGTTAAAATATTTTTTGAAACTATAACAGCGATTTGTGCAACTGAAAACAACGTGAGCAGCGCGTAAGTACAGTGTACATACCTTCGCTAGCTTCATGTCCCATAGCACTTCAGGGGATTAATGTATTGGAACGTCTGAAACTTTATTGGATAATGATGGAGGGTAAGGGAGGTTATGTCGTACAATTCGCAAAATCATTTTCAAAATTTGTTTAAGCATATATCTGACTTCACCGTGCTCCCGCACTTTTTCTTTTATTTTTTTATGTGAAAAAACGTGCGATACAATTTGTTTCAGTAGCTCTTCTACGTTTACATTTCTTGGTCAGATTATTTATAGGACGATGCTGAACACTTTCAATAGAGTGGATAACTTTCAGTTTTGCGCCAAGCGAACTAAGTTTTACTCTCATTATTACGAGTGTACACTGCCAATCAAGATGTCTTCAAATTGTACATCACTCTAATAATTTTGCATGTCAATTATGCGAATTTGTATAATATGCGCATGTGTAAAAATTAATTGGGGATTGCACCAATGCAACAATGCAATTGCATAAAAAATATATTTTTTAAATTATAGTTATAACAAAATAATAAACTGGCCGTTTTTATGATTTTCTATTATTTTGCCGTTTTTATGATTTTCTCTTATTTTGACTGTTCATAAATTATTTATAATTTGTTCTGAATCTTAGGGAATTCTGTTTCTGGTGGGCATTATTTAAAAATAATAATACAATTTCACACCGTTAGGATTATGGAACTGCGTCTTCGCAGTTCCATAATCCTAACGGCGTGAAATTGTATTGCGGTATGCAATGTGTTGCTCGTGAAGGTGATTCTTTTTTGTGCAAAGCGGGACACAGATTCGCGGAAAATATCAACAACCATGGATTCATTGTTAAAACACAACAATGTTCGGTTTAGCGGTAAAAAAATGGCGTAGTTTCTCAGATTTCATGAATGTGTATTAAAGCAATAGGCTCTGCTAGAAAGAACACGAAACAGCGTGAGAGAAAAATGATTGGTTTCCTGGAAGTGGTCAGATAAATGTCGAGAGTTACATACGAAAAGGCTTTACCGAAATTTCGTTAAAATCGTGTCTAGCCATTTAATCCACCATAACGAATCGTAATCTAATGTGTAAAGCTGTAGACGACGTATTACCAAATGGCTCCCGTTGCTAAGGGGCTCCCGTCTTACTTTCTTGGAAATGCTCACATGGTTAATACTCGAGCGTTACAAATGAAAAGGTTTTTGACAATATTTCGTTTCAATCCTGTCTAGCTTCTTAATATACAATAACTAGTAAATTTGAACGGCTACACCCTGGGTAAGGTGAGGCGCGAAAATGGTTCCCCGTTTTATTTTTGACGTCCTGAAATAACCCGTGTTAATATGGGCGAAAGGCATTTGTGAAATAAATTATTATTTCAGCTACTTAAAATTAAAAATATATCCTGAATGAACATATGGCAGGCATCCACATTATTGTTTCTCTGTTCAACCTAGCAAGTCTCAAGATGGGTAGAGGCTAACGCGGGGTATCTATTGAGTTAGCGGGGTGTCGCTATAACGAGTTCACCGTCCACACCCCGTGTGAGGCTAAGCTACGTTCAGGTTTGCGAGGTTGTGAAGGTGAGCCCACTGTGCCACACGGACACACGCCAAACCACAACTCTTCCATATTAGTACGGATAAATTAAATTTCTTTCTTTGAAACTACAACCCTTCAATTATATTTAGGAAAATATGTTTAATATTTGTTTGATATGACATCTCAATAAACTTTCAGTACGGTTAGATTTTCCATAATTTCGCAACATTTTAGTTATACCTATGATTGAACATCACTCGTAGAACAAAATTTCATCAAAGTAATTGGTTACATTTTAATATTTGACTTGCATTTGCATTTCATCAGAATTATTTCCATTGAATAATCGCATGCGTACAGTAATCACGAGCACAAATGAGTACCGGTAAATAAATTTCTTCACAAAATCTACTGATATAAATAAAGGTAAACGTGGATGGTTATGTAAAATTAGTAATTCGTTGATGGTAATATTACTTTATATTAAATGCAAAGGGAACGAAATGGGAGCACACCACCACGCGTGCGCGACAACAATCTTAATATCGATTCTGAGCCACTGCTACACTATCGAGACAATTCCATTTCGCTCTCTAGCGCTACCAGTGGCCATATATCAAGCCAAATAGATAATGATATCTGGGAAACGATTGTAAATGGGTGCACTCTGATAAACTCTGGTGATCCGTCGGGTTGTCGCAGCTTTATGTGATAGTTGATCGGAAAATTATCGCTGATACTTTCGATAATTCTATAGACTGTCGTCCGGACAATATTTCCAGGGCTCCTTGTGTAAGTTAGTACTGTATTTAGCGGAATTTTTCCTGTCTTTAGTGGCTACAACAGCAACGTGCGTCACCTGGCAAATGACGAAATGTGCGCCACCTAGTGAGACTGCGATGCGCCTATAGTCGGCGGGATGCGGGTACAGGTTAGGCTATTCTTTAGAATTAATCGGGAGTTCTTTGTTGAAAAGATGGCATTTTTGTGACGGCCCTGAAATATTCCTCCCAAAATACTGCCTTCATATCTTCCGGAGCGTAACAGGAGGCTCCAAGTGTGACCCATTGTTTGCAGCTTCATTTCGTCCAACTCAAAAGATGCGCTCACTCGAACAAATTAGAGCAGCATAGGCGATATAAGAATCCGATGCGAGCTTGGTCATAAAATACACGCTCTCATCGTCAACCGCCAATTTTTTGTAACTCTTTTTCGAACCAACGAACTGGAATATAATCTAGAGAATATTATCTGCCATGTGGTATCGTTTTTCGCCTTTGGGTTATAGAAATGGCGGATTTCATTTTGCCTATATCACCCACTTAGCTTTATATGCCAGCTCTACTATTCATATTTTGTAGTAACCCTGTTTTACTTTGAAACAGTTTGTGAAACTTAAATCCCAATGTTCAATTTTATGTTCATTTTTAAACAATTTTTTTTAACTAAATCAATAAATGGCGGTTTTTAACAAGACTTCAACGTTATAATCTCAATTATAACCCCAGAGCTCAGGGGTGGATCCTGCAGTCTGGCTGTTCCAGCTGCATCCCTCTTCCCTTCCCTTCCCTGCCCCTCGCACATCTCCGTAGAGACATGAGGGTGCAGTAATCCTGTAGTGCATTAGGCGCTACGGTGATTTAAAAAAAATAGTTATGGTTCCATTGAGCCAATCTTGTAAGCCTGGACAATTGAGGCGGTTAAAAGCAAAGTAGTGTAACTCCATTTATCTATTTTTTTAATTAAGTGTAATTAATGATAATAATTAATGTAACATACGCATGTCAAACTATAGACTGAAAGTGTTAACAAAGTCAAAATGATTGTATACAGAAAGCAGCACTAGAAAGCAGAAATAAACAGAAAGCAGCACAATAACCGATCGAATAAAATAAAATAAAATCCATGGAGTAATTCTAAGAAAACCTCGCGTTTCTGAGTTCGAGAAAAGAGGAGCTACCTGCCTTGCCCTGCCTTTAATCGCTTCAATTCATAACAAATCTATATTTGCAATTGTCGAAACGTTCAAATTTCACAGAAAGTGTACATTTTATTGTTATGTCCCCAAACATTTTCGTAAACTTTTCTTCGTTATTTCTAATATTTTTCTTCGCTTTTCAAGCACACAATAGAAAAAAATATTCTTTTCTCCAAATTTCAAATAATT
The DNA here is from genome assembly GCA_033995665.1 of Melogona broelemanni. Lineage (NCBI taxonomy): Eukaryota > Metazoa > Arthropoda > Diplopoda > Chordeumatida > Chordeumatidae > Melogona > Melogona broelemanni. Next base: position 2,127 of record JAUJYS010006458.1, on the reverse strand, counting down.
TAAATACAATTGCCCATGATACCCGGAGTCGGAGGCTACTCGATTGATTATAACCACAAGGAATACAAAAAAAAACGGTTATTTTTTTAAAGCAGTTATTTTTCTTAAAAACACGAGCTTTTTTGTTTAAACAATATTTTACCTTGCACGAAACTTGGAAATCGATGTTTAAATAAATATTTAAAACGAACGAATTTGTGACAGAAAACATCTGTCTATGTTGTTTTGCGTTTGAATGTTTATGTTTTGTGTTTGTATTTGTTTTTCTTTACGGCTGCAATAGTTCCGCTAGCTCTTCTAACATTTTGTTGAACTTTTAAAGCGCGTGATCAATTTAAAAAAAAATTAGGAGTGGCATCTACGGTAGATACCTTGTGACGCTAATTTCGACATCGCGCGCTAGAATGCTAGCCCAGAGAGAACAACCTCCGTAATGGAGAGCCAGAGTGAGGGAGAGAGAGAGAGAGAGAGAGAGAGAGCTCTTGAGAGGAAGAACAGATTGGAATATACTCGCGGCGACCTCGCCTAAAATGTTGTCAACAACTCTCGTCGGCTACCCGATACGTCGCATCTTATCTCCGCATTTATAGTACACGTACGCGGGGGTCCGACCAACTCAAACCAAACTTCGTCAAGCCATGGTTTCGCGTGCTTGTACAGAAAGAAAGAAAAAGAGCTGGGCAAAAATGCTAGTGAGATAAGCGTCACCCTCCACAGACCCTCCCACAAACGAGAACGCATTTCTCGATTTGAATAACGGATTTTACGTGTGGTGGTTTTTGCTCCCAATAAAGCAGCAACCGGTTAGGACGGGGATATATTTTTATTTTTTAAATTACCGTAGTGCCTAGTGCACTACAGGATTACTGCACCCTCGTGTCCCTATGGAGATATGTGAGGGGCAGGGAAGGGGAGGAAAGGCGAAGGCAGCTGGAATAGCCAGGCTGCAGGATCCAACCCTAAGCTCAGGACTCCCTAATGGAAGCTCAGGAGTGACGCCAGTACCACATGTTAACGAATAAACGAAAGCCTGCGCCGGGAATCGAACCCGGGACCACCCGCTCAGTAGAATGTGACCATACCCACTGAGCCACTGGGGACTGACAACTCGTATAGGAAAACAAAATTAACTACTTGTATAGGACGTGAATATTTCAAACATAATCGACTCAATATTGTGCGTTCACTATTTAAAAACTCCGGAAATCGGAGATAAACATGCCGCCAACAGGAGAAGTAAAAGACAACTTCAAGACATATCGACTGCAGGCATGTGTGTAAAAGATGTCGGCTCGTTTTATTTTCGTTACTATCTCGGTACCTCGATCCGACATTTCCAATTGTTTAGACCTACGCCTGTAGTCCTTGATAAATTTCAATTCACTATTTCACGATTCACGAATATTAAGCAAAGATATTCTAGCATATTCTACTGTTTAGATTCATGCCAGTAGTCGGTTATGTCTGCATTTGGGTCAAATGTACACAGATTGTGAGGGACGAGGTCCGGTACAGCGCCGGGAAAGAGACGAGTTTTGGCAAAACTCTCAGAATAAAATAGTAAGCGAGGACCTCAATGATACAACAAGGGACTAGGCCTATGTGGCATAATTAAAATACTAATATACTGTTCAGGATGAACCGACAACTGTGAATGACTAGGCACAGAAAGCACAAAAATATTTATAGACGTCCTAACCCACTATTAATTATTTGTACACAGATTGTATTATGTTATTTTCGACTATTTAGGCCCATGCCTATAGTCGAATGAGTCTTCACAGAGATGGAAATATTAAAGAGATACACACAAAGAGATGCCTAATTCAAGAGAAAGATATCAACAAAAACGTTTAACAAAAGGTTATCTGGAGGATAAAGCATTTGCCTACGGATTAAAAGGTTGTGGGTTCGAACTTCGAATCTGTTTGCACATCGGACATACAGTGTATGGATGTGTGGCCCCCGTGGTACAGTGACTATAATCATAGACTACTAAGCGGGTGGTCCCGTGTTCGATTCCCGGCAGAGGCAGTCGTTTCGACGAGCATTTTTTTTTTTTTTAAATCACCGTAGCGCCTAGTGCACTACAGGATTACTGCACCCTCGAACCTATAGAGATTATGT
>JAUJYS010006457.1:0-10308 GCA_033995665.1 Melogona broelemanni | reverse complement strand
ACGAAAGCATGCGCCGGGAATCGAACCCGGGACCTTTGGCTTCGTAGCATGTCCCCATACCCACTGAGCCATCGGTTCGTATTATGAACGCAGCATTTTGCAAGTGAATGAAATGTCTGCTCATCCTCAATGCACCAATCCTCGAAAATCTTACATATTAATAAGTTATTACATATTATAAATAAAGAAATATTGAGTAAATATTTCTTTGACAATTTAACAATTAATGCTGAAAAGTCAGCAATAGAGCATCCGCCTTTTGTGAGGTCATCCCCGGGTTCGATTCCCGGCTCGGGCATTCATTAATCGATCCCGAGATACCGGTGAAAATGTGCCCCTTCACACTCATTCTCTTTCTAGAAAATTTAAGGGGTACAGCACACTATTGTCGTACTCACAAATGATATTCGCACAAAAAATATTATTTTAATTATTTAATTTTAGAACTTTGTAAAGTTATATATTTATTTTTATTATTTAATTTTTGCCAGTGAGGACTGTCAGCGTATCGGTCATAACAATTCCCTGTTGAGTCGATCAGTAATTGAACAAATGGACTAACTATCCTTTCCTGTATCCCTCCAACCAATAGACAAACGCTGCAACCGAAGACAAATATGGAGGGTCGTATTGTTCAATCTCGAAAAGTTAAAAGTGTTTGGGTATATAAGCAATAACCTCCTGTAGTGCTATTCACTACAATGATCCGGAAAAAAAACCCACCAAAATGTTAACTTAGTAGCATACAAAATATTCGTCGAACTGTCGCCGAAGTGTCTTAAAAAAAGTTTAGTCACCCTACTGGCAAATCGCTAAGCTGGTATCTGTGCCAGGCATGCGGCGAATTATAAATTCAAGTCACGTTTGCTCGGGGACAACAAAATGCGGATTTTGTGGGAGTGTGCCTATCCATGCGGCAATAAAATTTAGATATCCGCGTTTAGTCGCAAACACCAGTCTGACGATAATTTCGGGTTATTCAAAAGGAAGTAAAACTAACCAATAGTACAGCCGAAAGCGGCTATGGGAATTAACCACGACGACTATCTGCCGAATGAAAAATATTTTGCGCCACACTGGCAGAACGTAAAATATTAAAGTCGCAATTCGACATACTCCCATCGCCGGGTAATATGAGTAGAAAATATAGTGGGAGTATCTTTGTCCTCGAAAAACTTATACAGAATCGTTTAAACGTATTTTGGTCATGTGACAATCTTTAATTGTCGCCATGTCGCCAATAATATATTGACTGCAGACCAAGGCCCACTTGAAATCGAGATTTGGCCTTGCTGTCTATATTTGACACCCCCCTCATTGAAAGGTGTGAAGGCCTGCTCGTCCATTAACACATCGACTGTGGATTTGTAGCTTTGATGATTTGGCAGCGAAGACGAATTTAGAGAGTTGCCTTCAAAATTCGACAGCGTACTTTGACATTCGACAGCGTACAAATATGAGCGAATCGCTCATATTTGTGGAAAATTTTCAAGTATTGATCATTCATTTGTCGTGGCGTTATTATTTCTTCCTATTTTAAGTGATATAGCATGAGACATAAATTAGCTTGCCTCTAAAATTCATTTGTCTGTAGTCGTGCTCGCTTAGAAAACGACTGATTGGAACTATTCGATTTATATGAACCCTTATAGTTAATGTCTCCAGGAAAAGCAAAACTGTTTTTTGTCCGAACTTAATTAATGTAGTCAGTTGACATTTAAAAACATCAATTTTGCGACTTAGCCCTTCGATAACTATGAAAAAAGTAAGTTTCAGTGGCACTGAAATAATCATGAGAAATTCTTACCTGATTCTATCCAGGTTCTTGCTCTTGCGGCTCTTGCTGCGCCCTATGATGGTCTCGCATGCTTCCATGCTGGTGGTGGCCGCCACTTCCGGTTGACCGGTGACGGCTGCCACCACCACTGCGCCACCCGCACCTCGCGTGGTGATGTGATTGCATCGCGGGCAGGTCTTCACCCGCGGATCGGCGTTGGCCTCCACCAGGAACTGGTGAAACTTTTGCTTGAGTGGCCCCTCCAATCTGGCCGAGATTTCGTCGCGGGTCACGTAGGATCCACAGCTCGGGTTAGGGCAGGCGATACGCACCACCCCCTCGCTGACCATCACCCCCAGGTAGTGACGTAAGCAGTCGCTGCATGCCGGTAGGGAGCAGCACGCTCGTCGATACAACCACCGCGCCTCCAAACACACCTGACATTCCAGCCAGCCCCAGGGTCCCACCGGGAAGTGAGGCAGGGGCTCGCCGCCCGGACCCGTGCCGGCACCCAATCCGGCAGCCACTCCGCCCTCTTCCGCCAGGGCTTCCAGTAGCTCCAGCAGCTCGTCGTCCGGATCGATGTCCAGCTGTTGGTATTGGAGAGCGGCGGCCGCGTCGCCGTTGGTTGGTACCGGATTGTGACCGCCCTGCAGCACCAGGCGCTGCAGGAGGAGGCGTCGGATGTCGGCCAGCTCGCGGAGGATCTCGTCGGGTGGCGCTAGGGGGCGCGGCGGTTCGTCCCGCTGGTCACGGTTGCCGGGTGGTCCGCCTCGGAATCTAACGGGAATAACGAATAAGATGATGTTTAATATTTGATCATGTTTACGTTCTTGATGTCATTTCTTGAAAAGTATTGTTTCGTAAAACCACACTTGTTAGTTATACTGGCGCAGAACGTCGGTAACTAAATTCTGTCATTTCTTGGGACAAGACATAATTATGGAACAAGGATCCCGGTGGTTCCAATTTTGTTATTTTCCGGAGTTATCCGCTTCTTTCGTTAAAACTACTCCGATTAAATTTGTAAAATTGCAGAAGGTAACAACAAATAAGCTTTCATTTATTTAAATCCCTGATTGTCCGGTTACAGTTACATTTATTTAGTTAAACTGTGACGGATAAATAAAATGTCTGCACTATCAGGTATTTAAATAACCGAAAATTCATTTGTTCTCAGGTCAAAATTTTGGAGATTAAACACCCAACAAAAATATACTCGTATTTTCGAGTGTCCACGAGTAAATGAGTAAAATACCAAATCAAAAGATTTATTCAAGTGTTCTCGATTCAGAAAATAACAAAATAAACTCGATGATTTAAAATCGCCCTCGTGACCACGACGTGGCGTAAGAACAGCATCTGATACGACCCGAATTAGAACTTTGCTAACACTTTTTTAAATCTTTGATTTCTTTCATTCATAAATCCATAAACGATTGGATTTATTTTATTATTCTTCGCACATCGGCTCCTACAAATTTCTATCCCACCTGAATCAGAAAACGAGGGCGGCAAATGTAAAAAATGTGAACGAAGGTCATCTCAATTACCCACAAATTAATCCAACTTCTAAATTCTTCAAATTTTCCACAAATTAATCTGTTATTAGTGATCGCGCCTCACGTGACCGTCGCACGACCAGCCGACCGCACGGTTGATTCGAAAATCCCACCAGCAGAAAACCACCGAATGAGGTCACATCGGTCAAGGCCAGCTAGGGGAATTTTCGCGTGACCTGCACACACCATCGGCCAACACGCCAGTCCACTTAAGATCGGCCGCCAGCCACCGCTCAGTCAGTTCAGCTTGTTACGAGCCAGCGTGGAGAATTTTCTTCCGGGTCCAAAGACGGTCAATGGGTCACGCCCACATCACCATACACCTCCACTCCCCTCTGCGCGTGGACACCGCCAATTCAAGGCGTCTCGATGGATAGTCAATGGTTTCTCCGACTCCAAAAATAATTATTCATTGGTAGTTCAGTGGTAGAGCATCCGTCACGTGTGCGGTGATCCCGGGTTCGATTCCCGCATCGTGCTTAATTTCGTTATTCGTTCCCGAGGTGCTGGTGAAAATGTGCCCTTCATATAGTGTCTGTAATTAGCCTATAATAGTATGTAATTGCTTAAGCGATTAGAAGGGTACATAATTTTCTGCTGTCATATTCACTTCTGTCATGAGGATCAATGATTGTCATTAATAACAAAAAAGAGGCAGTTGCTCTCATCAAATCTTTGCAGGACTCCCGTCATTTTCGGTCCACCTGAAACAGAATGATCGCCGCACCGCTAATCAACTGCACAGTATTTTTTTTACACTCACTCATTACAGGAGATTATGTACCCTCCGTGTTGCTATGATAATTCATGAGGCTTCCCAGAAGAAAGATATTTCCAACTAATAACTTTCTATCCGAACCCGGGATTCGAACCCCCCAGAACACCGTCGTGATATTATATCCTGGGTAAAGATGGGTATTAATTTTTAAATCAATTCCATCCAAACACGGTTTCGAACCCACAACTTGCGGCCGAATGCTTCGGCCAGACAGAATCATAAAATTGGATGTTTATGAGCACAACAAAACACAAAATGAACATGAGGAAAATCACCGAACCGGAACGATACAAAGATGAACGAGATTGCAATGGAATATTCAAAATATTAAAAGCACGTTAATTTGAAGGGGAAAACGTCATAAAAAATTAATTTCTTGAGATAAAAATTAAATATATTTAAATGTTCAAGAAATGGTTAGTTTCAGTAAGAGATCATGTTATCATAGTAAGGGATAATCCTGAGTCACAGGCTCTGCGTCGCCAACGCGGTTACTGGAATAACAAACGTGGTGACGCATTTTGTCCCTTTAGATTTGACTCAAACGTGTAAAAACGTGCTCTCGTGTCCAACTACAAGGTATAACGGTTGAGAAGTGACGCCAGGAAATTGTAAGAAAAAAAGGGCGAAACGAAAAATAAGTTAAAAATAGAGAGCACCGTACATGCAGTTCGACAGCTGAAGAATGTAGCGTTTCGTAAAATGCGCGACGGAATTCACTGGAAAACAGATTTGGTTTACCCCTTCTTGAGACCTGAATCCCATATTCATCAAACTTTTTGACTTTTTAAAATACCAGAATATTACTTCAGCCATAATGTACATACAGCACGATATTCTGAATCCATACTGCATGATATTCTGAATCCATATTAGTCAATTGTTTGCTTGTTTATTCAATTTAATTTCAGTCAATTTACTTCAATTAAATTTCTTTCGCTTTTTAGCTAACGATTTACTTGGTGTATAGCCAGTATTAGCCACTCAATGACGGGTTATTTAAAAAGTAACTTCGAGAAAAGTGTGACAGGTGTTCCGGCCGACAGGTGCACTGCCGGACTTCCAAGAACCAGACTCCGGCTCAGTCTTCTATTTTTTGTACTGTTTGTTAAGGAGGTTTGCCAACGAATTCGTCTCAAATCCTCCTCCCCAGGGAGCGACCAGAAAATTTGGCCTAGCCTAGGCTTCTGACATAAGTAGGCCGGACGACTTTACTTTCTCTCGCTCGAGAAATTTCGGTGCACTGTCTGGAATTGAATACGCATAGTTGGCGAAAACGCTAACCACTACGCCACCGGCATCTCTAGCCAATTTGAACACTCTTGTAAATGTAGATGTGGTGCTATTCGAACACAATTTCGTATTTCGAGACTTTTCCATTTTGGGTGCATGTTTACGGGAAATAGCTCATAAAAATTTCAAGATCTCATAGTTATTTTCGTTTCTATGTGTGGAAGCATCGGGAGGTTATACAGAGTACCTGTACAGAGGACGACAGCTGAAGCGGTTGTTGATTGGGGCTAAGGCCGGGATCAGGTCAGGGCCATGCACAAAAGCAAAACGCCAAACAAAACATAGCCTGGGTACGATAAATAACAATATCACACTGCATCCCTGTTAATTTTATCAAACGATAAACCTCCGATATCTGATAAGCCTCCGATGTTATCCCTTTTCACCCCCGGACGTAACGTGGAAAGGTGAAGTCATGAATTGTTTGGATCGCTTATCGCTTCTGCGTGTCCATTCTCGGAAGCTTTCGGTTTCAATCGCGATGACAACAAACAACATTTGGAAATGAAATTCTAAAAACTGCCTTTATATTTACTACCAATGGCCAATGGAAGAGGAAGAAATAGGAAAATATTATATGTTTATTTTTGTTGCAAATAAACTGTATTGATTATCCTCAATAATGTTTGGCCGCAGCAGACATTGCACAGACAACACTGCAATACGGACGCACGCAATCGTGTATTTCAATGAAGTAGCAATACACAATATTACCATGCATGATCACACATTTGAAATTGCTACCGCGTATGTGTGTATCTGATGCTAGAGTACCGGCATTTGAAACAGAGAATTGCCCCCACACATTACATGTAACAAACACTACGCTCAACGTCGACGAAGGATATTGTGTCGCGCTTTAATTTAACCTCTTTTCATACTTGTATAACGGGATAGACGTCATCTACTGCTTGCCTTCAATTAGGGCTATATAGGTCAGGCGAGGTCACTGGAGGTCGCGCGAGTTCGATGTACAAGTTTTTACTGAATTTGATACCGCCAACCATCTCTTCCGATATACGAGAACGCGGTAGACATTAGTTTTTAATTAAATACAATATACTCGCGTATGCTTAGTTAGGATTCAGCCAGCTGGGGTAGCGTTTACAAATTGGATCATTTTAAATAATTGCTTATAAGATATGCTTGCCACATATGATCTACCGGTAATCGGTAAAGTAAAGAACTCTGACAATTGGAAAGAAAATTGCAAAACGTTGTCGTAACAAATTTACTTATCAAATATCTTACGATAAAAAATAAAATGTCCTTTGAAAACCTATTCGTTAAAAAGAAATTATTCACGCACAATCATAATATTTAACGTTATAGGGTACGTCAAACAAAAGGGATTACGTATCAGATAAAATTATTTTTATATTAATTTTTGGCACACACTACAATTTTGACGAATTTACGCTTAATTCGAATGAATGAAACTATACCGTGTTCGATAAATAACAATTCCAATTCATTATTTACCTTTTACTATTTATGAAATTTCCAATTCATTTAAGTTGGAATATTGTAATGATAATTTTAATTTATTACTCGTAATATATCAGGTCAGCAATTCCGTCTTACATAACAAAGCTGTCAGTATAACAGGGAATCACAATTCCAAACTTTGAACTACCGAAATAATAAACATGTAATAATGACATGTATGTTACGATACATTGCTCCCACAATAAAGATGTGTGTAAAATGCAAAATAAATTAAATTTGTGTTACCTTGATGCGTTGACAGCTGCGACAGTAGCCGCCGCAGCAGCCGCGATTCGCGGATTCCTCAGCATGGACAGATTGTTAGGCGCCGTCAAACTGCTGCGAGCTCCGGCGCGACCAGCACCACCGCCCGCCGCCGGATTCGATCCGCCATCGCCCGATGTCTGATTCCCGAATTCCGCCGAGGTGGAGGCGGTCATCGAGGTCAAATCGCCCTCGCTGGCCACCCGCCGCGGCGCCGACAAGAAACTGACCGCTCCGGCTGCCGGAGCCGGCAGCGCCGGATCAGTTAGGTGGTCGGTCGGCTGGACTAAAGCCGGTGACGTCACGTGGAAGGTCATCTCTCCGCTCAGGGTGACCACACCGTCCCGTCGCGAGGTAGTCACAAATAGTTCCGGACTGGAGCCGGGCTGGTACCGTCCCAGCTGCAGGGCAGTGCCGTATGACGTCACGAACCACTCCAGGTAGAACTTGACCTCCTCCAGTCGCAGTCGACGTTCGTTGGTTCTGAGCTCGTCAGCCCCGTCCGCTAGATGGTGCGGCGGGGCGGTAAATGACGTCACGCTTCCTTGAATGCAGCGGCGCAGGTTGTTGAACTTAGAGGCCACGGCGTCGGCGGTGGCGCTGATGGCCGACTTCCGCCACGATTTGGCCGCTTCCGGTCGGGGCGCGCCGCTGGTTCCGGCGCCGCTCGACTGCGCAATCGCACGTGGCCCGCCGAGCCGTTCGTTGCCACTCTCTCCGCGGCCGCCGCCCCCTCCGCGCCAGGAGGAACCAGACCCAGAGGCTACCATTTCCGGTTCCGTTACAGCGTCGTCATCCAGGTCCTCCTCAGACGTCATGATGTACTCGACCAGCGTTCCATCGTCGGCGTCATCGGCCACAGTGACGTCAATTCGAAATATGTAATCCTCGGAACACCAAATGTCAGATCCGTCAAATTCATCCATGGTGTGTTTGGTCCAAGATCACATGTAAGCCAAATGCGACGGGTTGATTTTTGACCATCCAGTGACACGCTCTACAAAACACAGAAACAGTTAAAACAATTGCAACCTCGTAACTATCCTACGTTTTTACCTTGAGGACGTGAGGTTTAAAAATAAAATTTGTCACTCGTGTGTTTTGCTTACCTTTTTTTGGCAGATCGCCAGAACACGATCTTTAACTGCTTTTGTCGCAACCGGGCGAGAGATGAAATTCCGCCACCGCCTATTCGTATTGGAGGGAGAAACAATCTCTCGAAGGCTAACACGAATCTAAAAATATATTTTTGACTTAAAAAATAAATACACCGAAGTCGCGTCTGATGCCGAAATGTGTCGAATCTAGCGAACGAAAAAGCGAGAATGTAGCCCCCTATAACGAAAACAATTGTTTACGTTCTAGAATAGCAGCAGGCCTGCATCGTTGAATCACTCGTAGTAAACTCGAATGAATCGGTGTTTTTTTTTTCTCTTCCGAAGCACAACATGTACACGTAGTTAAACGAGCATTGCGATCACAGTAAATATCCTGTTGCCGGCGTGAATTGGAGAGTGACGTAATTTTATCGATTTTTTTTTAATAAAAAATGACTAGTCTCTCAAATTGATCACTGGAATTTCCGATAGGTACATTGTTTGATCGTGACGCAGCTGATCTAAACGAAGCCGTTCCGCGTGAACTATATTTGCGGGCTCGTTCCGTGGCCTAGTCTAGCTCGTACAAATCTCGCATCCACCAAGATCGCGCGGTCGGAGAGCGTGTGCGTCTCCCAACGCACCCGACTTGAAAATGACAAGCATTTGCATAGAGAGCGCTTCGCTCGAGACGGAGAGAGGTAGAGAGATTGGGAAAGAGCGAAGTAAAAAAATAGCAGAGCGTTCAAACGCTAGCGCTCCGTGCTCTCTCTTGGTTCACTCGCATTTGCCGTTTGTTGTTGATTCACGTGGGTGTTGGCTCCGTCGCTGGTAACCGTGTGACGTCATCCGGCTGATTCGAGCAGCTGGAGGGTGCCGTTTCTCAACATAATTTCTAAACGCACTCGCTCTTGATCGAACGATCGATGATCACACATCGAAAGGTTCCAAAACTACATTGCATGTATTTGCTGTGCGATCAAAGGTCACGGAGATACATCTGACATTTTAGCGCCGCTATCGCGTAGAATATTTCCAGCTTAGGCCACCTAGCGGTATTACGACGAAACGAAAACTTTACGCATGAGCCTCTGCTTGAGGGAACTTGAGGAAAATAGCAAACTGACAATTGCGCATGGCCGTAGCACAATGCAATCAAATGTTCAAAATGTTCGGCTAATATTATAATAGTGTAGAACGTCGACGAGCTAGAACGTCTTTAAGTCTTTAAGTACTTTTGTCCAAATAGAGATTCTGGGAAAAATTAGGATTCCGAAAAGTCAAATCTCCATTAGTTGCAAATGATCTAACGTTATCACATTCGAATGAGGGTGTGGCTTACGTGGAAATGAGCGGGGTTTTTTTTACAGGTAAAAAATATAAAAAACCTGCTTGGCACATTGGAGCGAAGCGGGAGCTTTGCTCAGCTGCCGCTCACTTGTGCCCGAATGGAGTTCATTCGCACCGCAATGCCGACAGCGTTTTACCGGTGCAGTCAAAGAGCTTGATCAGTAGAAGGTAGAAACGGCAAACCTTTCAAAGGTTGTTGACGAGGCTGTCAAATGCGCAGCGCGCCCTATTGCTTGTCTTCAAAAACAATTTTATTGTATGCCGACAACCGTTCCTTGAAAATTGAATAGGATATCGCCTGCAGATAGTTGCAGGTCAGTTCGCGAACCAAGGAATCTCAACTTTGTCTTTTGAAGCGGTCATGTGGAACTGAACCTACTTTTCCAACAAATATAGTATGGATTCAAATTCTAGAACGTTAAATTTCTTTGACTATAACAGCCGATGGCAAAATTCCAAAGCTGACTAGAACGCGTAGAGCCGGGCTGCAGAAACTTGCTTGATTCCAAATTCATGATCTGAACAAATTAATTGATTTCGCCACTTTCGCAATACTACACCAGATGCCGCCACCAACCATGATACATCCTATATAGGTGCGTCCACATCTGTGTCAAACGCACGTATCATGATCGCGATCATGACACGGATACGCGACAAGAGGATAACTTGTTCCGTATCAAATGCGTCGATCATTTA
>JAUJYS010006456.1:0-10308 GCA_033995665.1 Melogona broelemanni | reverse complement strand
GCCTGCGCCGGGAATCGAACCCGGGACCACCCGCTTTGTAGTCAATGACCATAGCCACTGAACCACGGAGGCCGCACCATTTCGCGATCCAACAAATTAAAACAACAATCTTATTTTACAATTGCAGCTGTGAAGCACAATTACCTGATTGCCCTGGTCCAACAGTTACTCCTGCTACCGAAAGAGGTATTCAAGACTGAAGTTCCCTCGGTAAGACATTGCAACGCTATTGTTACGATGGAGCTACGTCTAAATATCAAGGTGGTTCCTGTGCTCAATTGTCGATTTTGTTGTTCACCTACAGATGCTTCCGGTTTTAATCCAAGGCCTATTGAACGAAAATGTCTCGCTTCTGAGCGCCACTTTGACGATCCTGCTGCAGATTCTGTTGGACGATTCCACGTGCCTCGAACCGTATGCGGACACCCTCATTTCACATCTACTTAAATTGGCCGCCAATAAAAGTTCGATGGTAATTGAACATATTTTTATAATTGTTCTGTATTGTTTGGTATATGGTGATATTGTTGGCGCTATCCGTCTTCCCTCAACTGCCTAAGAACGAATATGGCTTGTTTAGCAGCAACTTAAGCACCAAAAAAAAAAAAAAAGAAACTTTTGCAGGTCTATGTTGACCGTTGCCGAATCCTTTCAAATATTTGGAGCTCCTTTGGCTTACCTGTCACTCTTCCTTTCTATCTGAACTATAGTATTATCAGATTACTAGAATATGCTAATTTATGGCAAACAAAATTTGATACTGAATTTGTCGACTGTATCGGTCCTTTTTTAATTGGCAATGTTGGGAGATTGTTCTGTATTACAACGTAGGTCAAATTACTATCCATAGGAAGTAATTTCTAAAACGAAATTGTAAATTTCTGATAGTTAAGTCAATTTAATCCGTCAGTTAACTAACGGAACTAACGGATTAAATTATCGTCACTATCAGACACTTACAGTTTCGTTTTTGAAATGACTTCGTAACTTCACATCTATCTTCGCGTGTTTTTACACATTATTAATTTTACAATCCATAATTGAAACTGTCATATTTCTATCTTTGCCCTTCACAGAAAGTGAGGGTGGACGCTCTCAAGTGTTTGGATGGGTTGCTTGTTATGCCAGTGGCCCTCATCGTCAAGCATAAAAAGGAAGTCATCCAAGGCTTAGCCATTCCTATCGACGACCATAAGAGGCTTGTCAGACAGGCTGCTGTTCGCGCTCGCAGCAACTGGTAGGTGTTATATTTGTATTCCATGGGTTGGGTTGGGTTGGGCGACGAGCACCTGGCTCGTCGACGAGCACCTGGTCGACGAGCACCTGGCTCGTCGCCTTCACTCCCGAGCCACCAAAAGGTGGAACGGGAGGAGTAACCACCCCTTAGCTTTGGTCTAGGCCTCGGCTATGAGAGGTGGGGAAAGAGGAAGAGGGGATGGGAGGGGAAAAGGAGAGAGTGGTCAAGGGGAGTTAAGAGCTCCCTCGGACCTGCGGGATTAAGGATCCCCCACTAGGCCCTCATCACTTTCCTCCAAGGAAGAATTTCCCGGAGGCCAGTGACGAAGACATCGCCTCCGAAATTAATATTAGGATGCTTGCCTTTCAAACTATGCTCACATCTGCTTGTTCCCAACATTATTTAGTCGTGACAACATTTAAAATAAAATAACAAATTGACCAAGAACCAGTTACTTGAGCTTGTCTGTAAATCCTGTCACTGAATTTAAATTTTCTCGTTTTAGGTTTTTGCTTGGCAGTCCCGGAGGTAGCTGACCAGTTTCTCAAATTGCGTAGTTTTCATAATTTAATGAAGTGTAACTTTTTAACAGCGTAAATAGTGGTATCGCAATTTGTATTTTTTTCTTCATAAAAGTGCGTTGCAATTATTAGTATTAACCGGCTCATGATTTTAATTATTTTCATACAAAGTTATGAACCAGCAATATAAAACCAGACCTGATTTTTAAGATGGTCCACAGTAGTACACTGTTTGTATTTCGTAAGGAATGACCACTTATATTAATAAATACTAGATATACCTGGTAACTGATCACTAAGTGATCAGGGATTGACAGGATTTAACTTAGGGAGTCCAGAGTTTAGGGGTGGATCCTGCAGTCTGGCTATACCAGCTGCCAATCTCCTTCCCAGCCCTTCCCTGCCCCTCACATATCTCCATAGAGACACGAGGGCGCAGTAGTCCTGTGGTGCACTAGGCGCTACGGTGACTTTAAAACAAAAAAAAAAAACAAAAAAAAAAAGTGGATATTATTTTCGGGGTAACAAAGAACATTCTGAAATATGAAGTAATCAGGTATTAAGTTTATAACAACATTATTTAAGACTATTTAAGTTCCTATTTTGTGGTATTTTGCCCAACAAAATTAGCATCGTAGCAATTAAGGTCTGGTTTCATAAATGACCACTAAATGAGGAATATAAGAATTGATTTAGCAAGACTGATCCAAAACTGACAGTAGCAAATTTCTGAAAATAACACGCGTAGAGGGATATCACTTTCAATCAGGACTGTCAAGTATTAGAGATACAATATTTACAGGAGATTTATTATTCACTTTAACAGTATTTACAATATAACAAAATTCAAAAGTATACACCTGCGTCAAAACGCATGCGGGGACAAAATAAAAACATTCGTAGCACAACATTTTACCGGGGGATCGTGTGCTTGGTTGGCGATTTCAACAAAACAGTTATGTGGCTCAAATGTATTTGGCCCCTTGTAGACCTTTTTTTTTCGAATTTTTCAATCGCTGTGGCATGCAAGTTAGCGTATTTCGCGAAAAGATTCGAACACCGGAATAGCGAGCCCCACTTGGTTATGGCGGTTAATATGATAATGAAACACTGGCTACGTTCGTGATGTTTAATTTGTTGCGCAATTACTAATTTTTGAATGTCGTCGCGAAAAAAATCACAAATATCAATTTAGAAAAAATATCTGCTGAATACTGCAGCCTATTTATTTATCTAGAAATAAATAAATATATGTCAACAATCATTTTCGATTAACGTGCAAAAAAAAAATACAAGAGTATCAATACACAATCCAATATTCCTTTCTGATAACATCATTTAACAAAAGTACGATTTTCAATATAAAAAATAATATAGAAAATGAAAGAGCGATTTCTTTACGTTGAAAAATGGTTGTAACAACTAATGATCACGAACGTAGTCCGTGTTATCTATTTCTATTGACCTTTAACTAGTAATATTGACTAAGGGTTATTATGACAGATGCTTGACGTTCGTTCAGTTGCACAATCTGTCAAGCACTGACGTAATCGCTTGTGTCCTATAAATTTCGAAACTCTTTGAATATAAAACTAATATGTACATAGAACTGATGAATGGGAAATTGAGTGTAGCATTCCCCCCAAGTAACTCAAACATTAGAATAGTACTAGATGAGACGAGATAATTCAAATCATTGCAGATTTGTTGCGTTACGGTATTCGTCGAGCATCAATTAAAACTATTTACTTTTATTGTATCTTACTATCAATTCAAAACTGAAAAAATAAATAAATTCTTGCAATAAATAAAATCTAGTAATTTTTGCATCAAAAATAACTGACATTTTTTAACGGAAACTAAATTAATTTTTCATTCGGAGCGACCAGCGACAAATAATTCGCGAGATTGTCTTAGCATCAAGAAACCTGACGCTCTCAATTAGTTAAAGTAATGATGCCACGCATCCTTTGGGAAAGATTCAATCCCGACTGTCCCACAAATCTCCGCTTCGAAAGCGCGCCCAACATGACACGGTTCAAGGGGGAACATTAAGGGAGTCTAGGGAGATAAGGGAGGGTACACCACCCAATAAGTTAAGGGAGTAAAAACAGACTTGTTAAATAAATAGAGCAACGGGCAGCAACAACGATCCCCGCCTCGTATATATATATATTGCTCGAACAACTAACGACCGGGCGAGGTTGCGTTCAGACAATTTTTTTCATCGCGTCATCAGAGGACATCAACGATCCAACAGCGAGGGAAGAGGTGCGTGCGGAACAAGAACAATCCGAACGCGCCCATGAATATTCACACGCGACAAAAAAAGTGATATGCGATTTACTTCAAACAACCTAATTAACATCGATCCACGGTTCTCTTCCGAAAATAAAAATAAAACATACCAGCTGTTCTGAGTTGGCATCACTAACCATAAAACCCTATTCTACTATACCGCAGGTATCTAATACCGAACGGAGCGAGAGGGTTTTTAATTCACGAAAAAATTCATCGGAGCATTTTAAGGACGCGAAACACACAACCGCCCCAACAAGATGTCACAAAAATCCGAATTGAAAGGCCGTCAATCGGGAACCGCTAGTGTTAGGACGATCGATTCCGCGTTCGCCACCAGAAGGCGATGCCCAGCGCCCCTCTCGGGCGAATCGACGCCAATGGCCCGGTGGTCGGTCGTACCCGCTGGCGGGGAATCTCGCCAATTACCAACACACGTCTCGTTCCGGGGACTTCAGGTCTGCCGGGTCTCGCTGTGATTGAGCAGGACCTGGGCGAAAGTGTGCTTATCACATATCATCTTGACGGATTCGATGGACTTGAAGAGGGCGTCGGCGGCAATGTCTTCGGGCAATTTGGTGAGAAATTGAGCCAAGTGGATAAAGTCAAGTTGCGACAGAATGTCCTCGTACAGTCTCAGAATGCCTTCACGGGGATAACCAATCCAACGAGAGAGAGAGATGGGGAATAAAGAGAAAGAAATATGTCAAGGTCTAATTTGCGACTGAGTAAGGAGAAGAAAAACCCCGGAAAACTGTCTCAACACCATAAAAACAGTCTTAAATTCGTCCACTGGTATGGTACAATAACTACAGAGGTGCCGTGTGGCGTAGTGGTTAGCGTATCGAATTACCATACTTTTAATTCCCGACCACTATTCTGACGAGAGGATTCGTACGCGCCACTTCCTTCGGAATAGAATTAAAAAAAACCCTACTAAGTTGGAAGGCGGGGCAGCTTCAGGGACGATAAAATGTTGGTAAACCCCCGTAACAGTTCCAAAAAATAACTTAAAAAAACTACAGTAATTGGAGTAAAGTTGTTGTGTCCCTTGCGTCGTCTCCGTAACCTGACCTCGGATCCCCCACCACCTGGTGACTTTACTGAGCAGAAACCCACTGAGTTTTCTTGGCAGAATACAAGTGGTTTGCCATTGCTTTCCCTGCGCAGTACCACGAGCCAATCCAACAATCGACTACACCGGGAATCGAACCCAGATCCGCTGGTCGACGAGCGAGCACGCTTACCACTCGCCTAGATCTAGAAGCTAAAGAGACCAGTGTAACAAATACGGGCTGATTGCATGATTTCTATTTAGAAACGATGGTCGCCTGCAACACAAAAAGTTTAACTTTAGCAAATACCGCCACAGATGCGAAGACATAAAATGGTGGAAACGCCAACTAAGGAGAACCTGAATAATCCTGCGATTTTAGTGGCCAAGTCGAGCCAACATCAACGCCACACACCACACCACAAAAACCAAACAAACTGTTCACGAATACTTAATGCAGTCTTCAGCTATTTTACATTCTCGTCGACACACAATGTATGAGAAGAAAAAAAAAATACGACGACTTACCGAGAGCAGTCCTGAACAGAAATTCGTCGCCGTCCCGAAAGAAGACATCCCACACACGACTGGCCACGTCCAGCGGAAGAGAGCGACTGTAAAGAGTGTAGATCCTGCGCAAACGCAATCGCATGTGTCAATTAGTCGTTGGGCGACTCAAAAATATAACTGGCCCTCCTCAAATCGTAAAAACTATGAAATTAGATGTCTTACCAATCGATTAAGTAGAGATCTGCGCTGAGGTTCTGTTTCCCGAAGTGGCTAAATAGTTTGGGCATGTTTTCCCTGAAGAAGTCCTCGTACGTCGAAAAGTAAGACCTCATCTGAGAGAACGTATAAATAACAAAAACAATTAAAATATTGTTGTAGCCATCTACAACATTCTTTAAGAGTGTCCGCACATTTTTCGGGAGGTTGAAAAATCGGCCAAAGCGAAAGCGACTTTATTTAGTTATTAATTTTTTAATGCCTATTCACTGTGTTACATTACAAGAGTTTCTGAGACTAACCAAATTCGCGTAGCTATGTCAATGTCTGAGGGAAACAATTTCAAAATTTTCAACTGAGTACGACCTTCTAGTATGCCCAGTCGGTATTGCAACCGACTGCGGTGCGGACAATCTCGGGTTCGATTCCCGGCGCGGGTTCTCGTTCATTCGATCCGACTGGTGAAAATCTGCCCCTCACTATAAGGCTTCAGCGATAAGAGAGGTACCGGTACATAACCTCCTGTAGTGATATCCACTACAATGCATCTCAACAACAACAAAAAAATAACAGTACCCGGCATCGAATATACGAGAGCCCGTGCCGGGAAACGAACCCGGAACAGAACAGGACTACGTCTTATCCTATATCATATCGTACCATGGGCTCGTCCAGCCTGAA
Source organism: Melogona broelemanni (assembly GCA_033995665.1). Lineage (NCBI taxonomy): Eukaryota > Metazoa > Arthropoda > Diplopoda > Chordeumatida > Chordeumatidae > Melogona > Melogona broelemanni. The sequence goes on along the minus strand of JAUJYS010006456.1, from coordinate 3,791 downwards.
GAACGCCAACTGGCAGGGCTGGTTGAGCAGATTGGCGAAGCAGATGAAGGCGTCGGCAACCTCCAGGTTCAAGATGAGTACGGCGGCCAGGAAGGACATGCCCTGCACGTAGCCCACGTCGGGACGGTAGCACACGTAGGCGCCCAGCAGGCTGTGCAGCATGTCGTAGTAGGGGCCGCCCTGAAAAAAACGGGAACGGTCAGTGGAACGTCGGTGCATACGCGGCATCATGGTGGAAACTCCACAGCCAAATCGATTATTAAGAAGGGGAGGACGGCGCTCACCTTCTGAAAGATGCACAACTGCGGAAAGGACCGAGACACGTCCAACTTAATCAGCTCCACGGAGCCCTCCTTGTCGGCGAGACCCTCTGGAGAAGAAATAATAATGTAGTTGTTAGTTGCCGTGAAGCCTGGCGGATAGCCAGTAAATTCCAGCAACTGAATCATTGGATTTTCTGTTACGATATATTCGGTGGTTAAAACAAATGGCGAAACAGTGCTTGGTCATGATGAAACGCGCATACACAAGTCCATGTAAAAAATTTAAACTAACTTGGCAATTGGCAATTACTGTACCAGGGGCACAGTTTCACCGGTACCTCGGGGATAAAATAACGAAAACCCGATCCGAAAATCGAACCCGGAATCGCCGGAGTCATAACGAACCTTCATTGCAGTCCTCCTCGGAAACGCTGATCATCTCGGCGGCCATGCGGATCCGATCCTTGGCCCGACACACGCAAATCTCGTACAACTCGGGCGTGATGTGCAGGTCGTTGCCGATGGCCAACTTCCACACCTTCCCCCGCACGCTCGGCGGAATCCCCTGCCACCACAGATCCTTTGTCTTGCGAGTCAGCTTCCTATACAGGCGAGAACACCGATGCCCATCAAAATCGATGATCCAGTGGAATCGTCAACCCGAACGTGACGCGAGCGTTTGTTTTTTTACATTCGCCATTCGTTACTATGACCATTTCTGAAAACTTCGGTTCAATGCAGAATCCAACATGGCTTTTCAATAAATTCAACGATACTCTCGCATTTCCTTATCGAAACATCACTAGTTTTTCTTTGTTCATTTGAACGATTAGCTAAGTTCATCTAACGTTAATTGTACCCGTCTATTATTTGTTCGTTGACCTTCGAAAATAAATTCTATTTTTATTTTAAAGTAAAAGTAAACTACTATCCGTTTAAAAGGGCCGATTTGAAAATACTCATTTAAAATGCAAAATTTCGCAAACTTTATATTTAAATAGTTAAAAGTGTTAACTGTAACAATAAATTAAACTAGTTTGTTTCATGAATACTTAGTTTAATATTATTTGCAAAATTACACGATCATGAAAACTGTTTCTAAAAAAAATGTTCTTTGACGGTTGAACGTTAGACGTGAAATTATGAGCACTCACGTTGTTTCCCAGTTGGGCAGAATTTCTGAATTCCAGACTTTAGAGGCCAGAAACAGCTGCTCCTCGTGCTTCAGCTGTTGCTGCATCTGCTTCTTTTTGAGTTTGGCTTCTTTTATTTCTAAACAGAAACGATACAATAGACAGGTAAGTATAGAGAGCAAATATGGCATTCGCGACGAACCCGTGTTGAAAAAAAAAATGTTGAAAAAAACATTGTTGGAACGGAACGAAAAAGTTCCATTCCTAGGAACTGGATCTTTTTTTTTTTTTGAAAAACTTAGGAACGCCTAGGTTCCTTTTAATATCTGAGGAACTGGAACGGGGGTTCCTTTTCTGTGTAATGTTCTTTTTTGCCATAACTTTCAATTTTCTACGAGTAAATGGACACGGGAACCAGTTAGATTTTTCAACAAAGGAACGAGAGCTGGAACCGGTTCCTTTCCAAAACAAACGAACCCAATACTGCGAAGATCCAGAAGTTAATTGAAAAAAACTCTCAAAACAGACGCGGGGTCAACTAACCTCTTTTCTTGGCGAATTCTACCATCTGCTCGTACTCCAGTCGATGTTTCTGTTCTTCGTCTGGATTTTTGGCCGGCAAATTTCTAAAAAAAACGTCAAAGACACATGAATTATTAATGCGATACACTTTCAGTTCAGCCAAAATTTGACTGAATAGAACAATATAATTACAATTTACACATGCACTTTTTAACAGTAAAGAATAAGTTGATAAATGCAATAACGTATTCGATTTATTATCACTGTTCGTAACAATGTAATCGCGAATAAAAACAAGAATGGACACCCGGGATAGATTAAAGAAGAGTCTTCACCGCGAATCGAACAGAGGGCTGTTTCATCACAAATCGGCACATTCAACCAACTTGGCTACGTGCTGCCCAACTGTACCTTTCAACGAAGGTCAACTCGATTTTTTTAAACGACCTTCGATTATTTTATTATTATTTTAATGCTCACTTTTCAGTGCGTTCATCGTTCAAAAATAATTCCAACATTACAATTGAGCTGCATTATTAAATTCGCTAACACGAGTGGCTGAAACGTAAACTACTGTTTCTATTCAATATCCATGCGCTTGTGTTCGTTGCAGGCACGTTCAATTGTGTACATTGCAGTCACATGACGACCGATCGATTGCGCAAACATTTATCACATTGTATTCTTGACGTTGTATACGAGTTGCTGCAATGGGAAAACGAGTCTATAGTCCCCCTTCTCCTAGTGCCAATTGCTTGGAGCACCGGCCGCGTTAGTATCTGAATCCCGGGAACCTTTTAATATATTATTTCAGGAGTCAGAAACGCGTCTGAAACCCTGAGCTGGCCAGAATCGATACAAATGTTAAACGATAAAAGTTAATCGACAATGAATTTTTTTATTTTTTTATTCCGGATCACTGTAGTGAATAACACTACAGGAGGTTATTGTACCCCTTGCGTCGCTGTGGCGATATATGAGGGGCACATTCCAGTACCACAGAATCGAATAAACGAAAGCCTGCGGCGCCGGGAATCGAACCCGGGACCACCCGCTTAGTAGTCTATGACTATATCCACTGAACCACGGAGGCCGCAATTTGATAATTAGATTGGTCGAATCCGATGACAGGCAGCTCTTTGACGGGAGATTCTGCACCCCTCCGATCGATTCGAAAGAGATATTATAGAGGGGCGCATTTAGACCAGCACCTAGGGATATCGAATAACGAAACCCCGAGCCGGGAATCGAACCTGGGATTGCCGAACACACGCGGCTTTACCACAGAACTATGGCGACCACACTAAAGGCGCATTCAGGATTTTGTGCACACAAGATGGCGGAAATTATGTTTTATTATTCTAGGATTTGGCTAAACGATGGAAAGCAGGGTATTTGTGGTGTGTCATGTGTGCGTGGCTGATGATGACGATGACGATGGAGATGACGATGGCGCTCACACGCACGTGACGAGGAACAAGAGTGGATGGACACCGCCTTCGACTGACTGACTGCCTTTGACTGCCTTCGACCATCAATGCGCCAGCAGCCTTGAAGCACGCCAACCTCTTATCAATGCACAACAATTCAGTTTTCTCAATAGTAAAAAACCGCGTAATAAGCACTGGGGATCGAGGTTGAATTATTGGTGTGGGAAACAGAGACGGCCGCCGAAGAAATTGAATGGTGGTTGTTGTAATTGGCAAAAGCCAGTGTTGGGTAAGAACGGAACAGTTCCATTTCAGCAGTGTTGGGAAGGAACGGAACGGAAAGTTTTTTGTTTTTTTTTAATTCATCGTAGCGCCTAGTGCACTACAGGATTACTGCACCCTCGTGTCTCTTTGGAGATATGTGAGGGGCAGGGAAGGGGAGG
>JAUJYS010006455.1:0-10311 GCA_033995665.1 Melogona broelemanni | reverse complement strand
GCCATAGACCCCCAAGGGGCTGCTTGCGGGTACAAATTGTAAATTGTAAAGATGAAAATCATAGAAACAAAGCCCTTATGGTTTTACTGACACTAGTCAGTTGTTGTCAGTTGACACTCAAAGTTGAAATAAATTTCAAATTTCGATGACAATGTAAATGAAAATCGCTGGAGAAGTCCAGCCGTTGACGCAAGCCGAATTTTGACACTGAGCTGGCCAAATAGTTTGTAATATACAGGCCCTTAAATAAAATATTGGTGGTATTAGTAGTTACTTACCCCTAAAACAAGGAATATCCATTTGGCACTGAGTCGAAATTCTACATTTCATCATGAATTTGTAGCCCTACTTTCATCTCTTTTTAGTTATCCGATAACAATATTCCAAACTGTTTTTTTTCCACATACCTTGTACAAAATTCGCACGCGAACTGAATGTTTGTTTGGCAGACGAGGTAAAATGCAAGCAGTTTACACGTTGCATTACATTCCTTGTCTTCATTTGACTTCTCAGTGTCAAATTTATTCAATCTTTCAACTGGATATGCTACTTATGCATGACATAAAATTACACACAACGTAATTTTATATAGGTAATGACCTTCAATTTTTTCTTTTCCTTGCACGCGTCATTTTCAGTTCTTTGCCTTTAACCTTTCACCCCTTTGTATGCAAGTAGGAATATGAACCAAATGGGTTTTTTTTATTCATAACTATAATTCTTTTAACTATCTCAATTTAAAAGATATGTTTTAACATTCAGTTTAGTCAAAACAAATAATTATACAATATTATTTGAATACATCCAACAACAATACAACAAATAATATAAGCAAAAGAATGCGTCTTTGTATCATTTAATTCACAAAATGATTTCAGTACATCCGAAAAAGAGTTTATTAGAATATAGTGAGCTTACGCTTCGAATATATCTTTACATCAGTATCTCAATTTTCTCGAAAAATTTTCGTTTTAAAAAGTTTGGGTGCAAAAACCGTTGAACTGTGCCATGAAATTGCATCCACAATTTGCCTCGCCACGCTAAAGCTTCGGGTGCGTCGGAAAATCCAGAACATTTAGCATTAATGTATCCCAAAATTAAAAATGAAAAAGCACCACGAAACTTGGACGCCATTTTATTTCACTTCTTTTATCGAAAATTGGCCTCAAAATTAGTCCCGGCGAGATTAAACGCCACAGTAACGCCAGCTGACGGTTCTGTAGCTGTCCTTCTTTAAATCACTACCAATCGGCAGAACTGTTGGCCAGATAATCTTTCCTGCCAATGTCCGAAGTCTTTTTCCCAATATCCGATTCCAGTTTGGGGCAGTCGGCGATACGATGACCCAAACCGCTGCAATACAGACAACCGCGTTCGTCTGTGAAAAGAAAACACACATTAAAAGTTTGGCAACGATGAACAATAAAATCGCCTCACAATAAAAATGAACAGTGTGGCCAACTAATAATAAATATCCACGAATGTAACAATAATAAATTATTAGAAACATTTCAAACAATAATTAATATAACTCACATTTTGTCTCTATAAATATCGACAAAATGAATAATATGTCATGAATACACAAAACGGAAACTGACCTCCGAGAAGTAAATCTTTCTCGTTCTCGGCTTGAAGTTGGGCCAAAAACAGCGGCACCTTTTGACGTCCCTCGAACAGCAAGTGCTTCAAATCGAGAAGAACCGATTCGTCTGGAAATAAAATAAAGTAATCACATATACAGATACCAGAACGCTATTAAAACTGCCACTTGGAGGCGCTACCAGTCATAGTACTAAATCGTCCCCAATGTTCCGTGCCCCTTTCCAAAAACTATTGTTTTGAATCTGAAGAAGAGTTTGATTGTCAAACAAATGATCGCCACATTTTATCATTTATTTTGTTATCTCTCGCAAAAAAGATTATATTTATGTAGAAATAAAACTTACCGCATGCTTTGTTGATGAAAGTGGTGGCTATACCGGTTTTACCAGAGCGACCTGTACGACCGATTCTGTGCACTGTAAAACAAAAAGTAAAACATGAGTCCATAAAAAATGTATTGGTTGAATATGATATCGTCGCAGCACATACACTATATCACATACAAGCGCCGCAGATTTTCTCGTAAAATACAAAAAATTCAATTGTTCAAAAATATTTAAGAAACTTCAACAATTTTAAGAGCTTAAACAAACGAAATAAAATTAAATAAATGCTGCACCACTTTTCCGCCAGACGGCAATGTGTAGCGCACTAACCATAGTTCTCGATGTCCTCGGGCATGTCGTAGTTGATGACGTGCTTAACGTTTGGAAAATCGAGACCTTTGGAGGCAACGTCAGTAGCCACCAAAACGTCCTTCTCGCCCTTGTGGAAGGCCTCCACTGCGCGACTTCGCTCCTCCTGGTCTGAAGATGAAAAATACTAAATTAAAACATCGTAAAAGTGATGCTGAAACTGCATTTGTATTCCCATTGACACGATTTAATTTATTATTTTTTAATTGACTGATTTAAATTTAATTTTTAATTGCCAAAAGCCTGGTAAAGGAATTAAATTTTTTTGTTTTCAATCTGAATTTCAATAGACACGATTTCATTTTTAATTTTTTAATTGAAAAAAGATTGGTAAAGCAATTTAGCTATCAGGTTTTCAAGACATTAAATTCCAGTATTCGTACCTTTGCCACCGTGGATGGCAACAGCTTCAACTCCCTTCAGCAGCAAGTACTCGTGAATGGCGTCTACGTCTTGCTTCTTCTCGGCGAAGACAAGCACCTGTAATCGATTGAACAACAAATTAAATACATTTAGAACATTCCAGCAGTAAATACAAAAATAGAAGTGACGTGAGTTTAATTTCTAACTGAGACTCCAAAACTTTTCTGAGGCGATAAAAAAACAAAACCGATAAAATACAAAATGCAAAGGAGTTACTAACGGGTGGTTGAGTCTTCTGCAAACACTCGAGGAGGTAGACGATCTTGGCCTCCTGTTTGACGTACTCCACCTCCTGAATGATGTCCAGACTGGCGGCACCGGCTCGACCCACGTTCACCGTGATTGGTTTGACCAGGGCGCTGCGAGCGAAATTCTGGATCTTCTTGGGCATAGTGGCCGAGAAAAGGAGGGTCTGACGCTGGGCCTGAAGATGTTCAGAACGCACCAAGAACACAATAAAAAATATTAAGGCAAAAGATGAAGGTCAACTCACGTAAGAAATACATAAAATAAACCATTTAAAAAAAAACAACATAAGCTCCCTGGGGCTGTCTACGGGTATATATTGTAACTTTTCTAAAGAATGAAATTTCTTGGAATCTTTTATTTATTAAGACATGAGAGTAGAGGTTTTGAATTGTGGCAGTCACCTTGAAAAAGGAGAAGATGGTTCTGACGTCCTCCTCGAAGCCCATGTCAATCATGCGATCAGCCTCGTCCAGACACAAGTAGCGGCACACGTCCAACGTCACCATCTTCTTGTCCAGCATGTCCATCAGGCGGCCAGGCGTCGCCACCATGATGTGAACACCCCTGGTGGACAAATGGCGAAACAAGAAATAATTACACAGACATATACCGTCACAGAACAGACTTATCGTTTATCCTTTGGACTAAAAATAAAAATGGGTAGAATGCGTGAGGCGTTCAATAAAGAAACAAGACATGACAAAAAACATACTTGCGAATGATGTCGAGCTGTTCCTTGACAGCCGTTCCACCAATGCAGAGGCAGCAGCGCAACTCGGGACGTCCTTCCCGCATGCTCATGCAAAAGTATTTTATGATCTCGTACGTCTGCTTGGCCAACTCGCGCTACACGAAAACAGAAAATTGGCAAGAATAAATTATGGTAGTCGGATTGTCAGGTATACAACATAGCTGAACTGAGCTGAACTGAAAATGCTGAAAGCGGAAGCACTTACCGATGGACAGATGACCAACCCGTACGGACCCTCGTTGTTGACAAACGGCAGTTTGACTTCCTGCTCCAGGCAGAACATGATCATGGGCAGCACGAAGACCAACGTCTTTCCGGATCCGGTGAACGCGATACCGATCATGTCACGTCCGGCCAGTCTGTTAAGAGTTAATACAAAAATATACCAACGTTGCGAAAGTCTTGCTTTGTCGCGCCAGACTTTAGGCTTCTTGTTTTAAAAAATAATACTTACACGGTGGGCAACCCCTGAACTTGAATAGGGGTCGGCTTCGTGATGCCCTTTCTCTTCAATCCGTTAAGGATCCCCTTGGGAAATCTCATTTCCTAAAAAAACGAAAAAAAAAATCGGTGGCTCAAGCATCGTACCGTAAAAATACCATTTTACTATGCGAAAAAACACATTATTTTAAAAGAAAAATTATGTGTTTTTTAAGTTGTCAAAATTGTCAATTTGAAATGAATGAAGTATAACCAACAGAATGTCATTATTTGTTGCAATTTAGATTTTTTTCGCGAGTTGTAACAAAGACATAACTTTGTTTGGTAGACGAGTGATTTTCTTGGTTATATATATATTTTTTTTTTTTAAACGAGAAACAAACCTTGAATGTTTTGCTCGGCGGTGGAATGTTATCGCCTTCCACAAGAATGCGCAATTTCCGCCTAACTCGATCGTGCCGTTTGGGAGACATAGCCAACAAATAGCTCGGAGTCTTCCATCTATATCCAATGAAAAAAATAAGAGTACATGAAGATACAATCGTTGGTCGATCAAGCTAGTGGCTAAACATATGCAGGCAATACAAAATGAAATCAAATAACAAAAATTAAAATAACATAAAATTACTTACGCGGTCTGAATGGGAACATCGTACTGGATACCTTTGGCCAACTCAGCCGCACTCATAAGAGCTGTAAACAATAGATAGACAACATAAAAATTAAAGATCTCTAAAATAAATTGCACAAACACTTGTTTTTTTATTTCCATACACGATAATTTAATGGCTGCATAATTAATCAAGTGCTTGGTGGCACACTGTAGCCTCACCTTTCTGCTCAGTTACGCTCTCCAGAATTTCCCTTTCCTCCTTAAGGAGCTTCTCGCGAGCGCTTTCCTTGCGAGCTATCAAATAATCACAGAAACAGATAACACGTGATTAGCAGAGCAAAATAGATACGGGTATTGTTATTGTTTTTCACACAAGTTTCCATTCAATCTGGCCAAACGGTAATGAATAATCCTGATCCTTACCCTCGGCTTTCTTTTTTAGCTCGCTGTGCTGATCCAGCAGACTGATGTTGGATCGGCATCCCAGCACACCGTCCTCCTCTTCGCCCTCTTCCGTTCCATCGCGACGACGTTGCCTGACGTCACTCCTATTGCCTATTCGACCCATCTTGTGGATCTGTAATGACGTCATTTAATAGTCAGATAAGCCAGAAAAGCAGTCATAGTCGGATAAGCATATGGAAACAAGTTTCTCCGGAATAATTCAGTTCACAAAGAATATCTAACCTGTTCCTTTCGACGATCCTTGAGCGACACGTAGGGGACATACTCGTCCGCGTCACTGCTGTCATCGTTTTCTTCCTCTCTCAAGTAACGCTAGATCAAACGAAAAAATTGGGATAATTTTCAAATACTCTACAATAAATGTGCACCAAATCACAATAACTACTCATTGTCGCTAAGGCAAGTTGAAACGAAACAATTGTTAGGTTCATTAAATATCAAAATTCAAGAAAAAAAGTTCTCCGGTACCTGATGGATTAAAAATGTCTTGCTATCAGACTTAAGTTCAACTGAGTTAGCAGTCTAGATTTCTAAAAAACACGAAATTAAAGAACATACTTAAAGGAAGGAAGAAATTAAGGAACGACTTTTAAGGAGCATACCTTCCGGGGAGGGCTTGGAGATGGTCTACCAACGTCCATGGCTGTATAATTGGTCGTTATTAAACGAGAACAAATTTATCCACTTCACTGCTCTCAGAAGAGTTGTGAAAATGCAGGGTTCAAGCGCATCCACGGTTGTTCAGCGTCTAGACGATTGGGGGGAAAAAAGAAAATGAATATAACTCGGTTTGAAAATTGCAAAGTCTTCTCTTACAGAAAGGTCTTTAACTTTTACTCGCGTCAAGCCGGTTCCACCGAGAAAAAAATACGGTCAAGCAGACCGTGGTTTTTCAATAAATGACCAAGCGTACTGTTGTATTGTTACCAACCATCGACGCCCAGAATACGATTTATGCGTTGTTGGGTTAAAACTGCCGTGATTTCGCTGCCAAATCAAGCTGGCTGACATATGTCACAGTAACAACTTCGTCCTTATTAGTTTTTATGTGATTAATTTCGATCAATATGTAAACAACGATCTAGGCCTACGATTATGTGACGTTAGGAAACTGACATACAAGGCCGAGCGCAATTGAAAATAAAATGTTCTTAATTACCTTTCACACATTTTCAACGCTGATGCCATTTTCGAATCAGCGAAGCGTGTATCTTCCTGTCACTAAATATTCAAAAACTAGGTAAAAATTAAGGTTTAATAAAAAACAAACCGCGATCAAAACTTGCACAAATGTCTCATGCAATGTCGATAAACATTCGTTTTCGTTTCAGAAATTGCGCCACCTGGTGATCGAATCGCGAAACGTGATTGGAGCATCTAGCCATCTACTATTGGATCATCTCTTTGGTCTAAATGTCGTGTTGCCTGGCAACACGGCCATTGTTTACTCGCCGCCATTTTTAATTAACAAAGCAAATCTTTTCGTCTGCTCGTGACACATTTCGAATTCTACTCAAAATCACCGTTATTATAGCGTTTCTCTGCTTGCCAAAGACGTTTAAAACTGTCAAATTAATTATCAGACTAGCGAAAATTATTCGCAGCCACAGAATGACGAATTCCTACTGTTTGAGCTGAAAGAAACCCGAATGTCCAAGCAACCACAACGGTGACAATGTCGTTCGACTCGGTCAGCGTCGTAGCAACCCCGTCTGACAGCATCAAAGTTACGGACGACGATTGTAGCCGGTCCTGCGGCAGCAGTGCTAACCGGTCAGGTGGGTTGGAGGTGGTAGTGACCGATCATTGCCTGACCATCAGCCGCGCACATCTGCTCAGCTCCAGCAGGAACGTGACCCAGTTCCGACAGGCTATCAATCGACTCCAGCAAAACGGTACGCTCGATTCGATCGCTCATTCCAACGTACCGCGAGATGTCGGCGACATCGGCCGGCCCGTACGACCGCTTGCTGGAGTGCCGACGGTGCTGAACGAGATTGTCGGACGCCAGAACACGGTCGTGAAGAATTCCGTGATGTCCACCGCACCACCGGAACAGGTGGCAGTCGACCCTGAAATACCGGAACGCCTCCGTGGAGACTCCTATAACGTCCTGAGTATCCGGAATGAAAATCTATTCGACCGTTCCGACACCCGATCCGACATCAACACCACCAGCGAGATCTCAGACATCGACCGAGATGACGTGGATCTGGTATCCATCACACGAAGTGAAGACGACGTTGACGAATCCAGCATTCGGTCTCAACACTCCGACGATCTTATCAACGATTCTTTAAGCGTCAGAACTGCTGGATGCGTGCAGGACGGCCATGAACGTCCAGGTCCGGACAGCAGCAACTCTGAGGATAACGTCGGATATGAACACGAAACGATGTCCCAGCTGCCGGATCCTGTTGCTGGATCACCCGTCCGTCATCCTAATTTGCTGTGGGAGGAGCTGCACAATGAACGGGTGCGACGCGAAGAAGCCCAGTTCTTGCTGGAACAACTGCAAGGGAACTACGATCTGTTGCTGCGGAAGTACGCGGAGGCTGAAAACACCATCGACTGTCTGAGGTTCTACCGTGAGGTTGGCGGAACCGTGTCGGGATTGTTGCCGCTTCGTCGACCCGAAGTGGGGGACTGTCGAACGTCGTTGGTGACGGGCGACGATTTCCGGTGGAAAGACTGGAGCACTGCGAATACCGGATGTGCTCCACGATTCAGGTCGATGCCGGTGCTCAATTTTGTAGAGGATTCTAACAACCCGGCCAACGAACCGAACCGAACTTTGGTTACCGGACAAGACAGACGACCGATCAAATCGTCTTTGGTGGACAGATTGACGAAAGAATTAGAGAACGTTTTCCAACGAGGGAAGATTGATGATGGTATCGGTGGTAAACTCTTAAAAAGTTAGATTATGCTTATGTTGGATCCTATTGCTACTCTAGCCGAATTTTCGAAATGCTCTCTCGCCTAAATTTGTATTCATGTTCTCGTTGTCCGTTTTTAGTTCGACAACCAAATACTGAAACATCTTCAAAACTTGCTGCATTCACTAACACAATTCGCACTAACACCACTAAACCGAGCATCGAGAGCGCTTATATGCGAACTGAGTGTTTGGAGGACGAGGTAAAATATTTGCATTTGCTTTCTAAAGGTTGCTGTCTATCTTCTCACGTCTTGGTCGCGTGCCATATGTTATTTGACCCCCTTGAAGTTCTGTTCAAGGAAGCAGTTCCTACGACGTCTCCTTAATTTATGCTTTCTAAATGTAAACTTGTTATGTGCGGCCCCCGTGGCTCAGTGGATATGGTCACAGAGTAAGCAGGTGGTCCCGGGTTCGATTCCCGGCGCAGGCTTTCGTTTATTCAATCCTGTTGTAATGGAATGTGCCCCTCACACATTGCCACAGCGACACGAGGGGTACAATAACCTCCTGTAGTGCTATTCATTACAGTAATCCGGAATAAAAATTATAAAAAAAAATATCTATGTAATTTAGAATCGCCAGACATGCATAATGCTTCCAGTTCTTTTCCTTTGGTGTGAGATGTCCAACTAATTGTTCCACATTCACAGATCAAATTTCTGTCGTCCGCCTGCAACAACGCCGACCTTGGCGTCGGTGAGCGCTCTGTACTGCTCTCCCAGTTCCGTACCAGCCTCAGCCAACTGCGCAAAGACTGCCGCAAATTCCCGGACGGAACCGGCCGAGAACTAACCAAACGCCTTCGCCAGCTCCGCGCCGGGGCCGACACCCTGGACGGCCGCCCATCCCAACCCCTCTCACCATCCAAGACGAGCCTCCTCACACCACCTAAACTCAACTTTCCCATCTCGACCAGCAGGGATAGCGGCAAGGGCGACCGACTGTCCACCTCCATCACCCAGACGACCTCGTCCGTCCACCATCCAGCAGAACCAGACAGCAGGTCAAGCGACACCACAATCGACTGGTTGCCACCACCACCACCACCTCTCCAGCAAAATCCGTCACTAACCGACTTGACGGATGCGCTGAGCCAGATGAGACTGGATGGGGCCTCGGACCACAGCGAGGGATGTTCCACCAAGCAGCGTTCTGCCACGCCACCAACGAGAGACTATTCCCACTGTTCGGAAGAGATTGGTGCTGTGAATCCATCCGGATGCATTGGTAAATCGAACATGGTCGAATTGAAAACACGGACGACGCCGGAGGTGCTGGTGATGAAGGCTGATAACTGGATTCTGCGGAGACGGGACGAGTCCGGGACCGGTAGTAGCGGCCATTCGGAGGATCAGTCGTTGCATAGGAAACCGGCTTGTATCGTGGTGGACAAGAGGCGGTGTAGGAACGCGCGTGGGAAGATTCGAAGCGATGGTGAGAATGATGAAGCTGTTGATGTCACCGCCACCTCTCAATTTCGTAACGCCCCGGTAGAACAACTGCGAGGAGGATCGTCAGTGTTTATTGATCAGGACGACACGGGAAACGGTCACTGTGAAAGGTAAACTTATAATTTTGATAGGACGATTACATTTATTTTGCTCCCAACCGGCCAAAAATTTAATTTCAGTTGTACTGACGAACGAAAACATTGGTTCAAAGTTGATATTTCCTTGTGGATACCAAAGATGATTTAGAAATTAGCAACTGTTAATCTTATTGTGGATGGTAAGTTGCCCACTGTACGTCCTTTAAATATCGGAACTTGTTATTTACTTTTCAGGGGAGATGATACAAAATTTAATAGCACAGTTAGTCGCAAGTCATCAAATGTAAATATTTGCTCGAGGGACGGGAGCAGACAGCAACCAAACGACCAAGAGAGAACAAGACAGAGAAAACAGAAGGGGAAGAACAGGGAAAAAACACACCAAAGTTATCACAGCCCGTCCTCCAGGAAGAACAAGGTAACTTTGCATTTTCTAGGTTGGATTTTTATTTTTCCTATCGGGTTTCTCTTTTAAAGATTGTGGTAAATTATAAGCTAACCATTTTAAAAAGTATTGTTTCGTATAACCACACTTGTTAGTTATACTGGCGCAGAACGTCGGATTACAGAATTTAGTTA
>JAUJYS010006454.1:0-10311 GCA_033995665.1 Melogona broelemanni | reverse complement strand
ACAGTGGTGTTATGGCTGCACATCATTTTGTGACTGGAATAAATCACGCATTGTGGACGTTCGATGAGTTTTATATGTTAAAAAACTTTTAATAGACGTAGTGACTATTTAGTAGTAATAATAATAATTTATTTATAGTAATAATAATTTAGTAGTAGTGACTATTTAGTAGTGACTATTTAGTAGTAAATGATTTACACACATTTTTTTCTCGCGAAATTTTCGAGAACGACTTGCGTCCTCATCGTCGTATCCTCGTAAAACTCATCGAACGTCCACAATGCGTGATTTATTCCAATCACAAAATGGTGCGCAGCCAAAACACCATTGAGCCACACGTCAAACCCATTCTGAACTTTATTTCTGCATATCTTCAAACGTACGAAATTAATAAGATTGTGGTAACTGCATTCTGTAACCCGACGTTCTGCTCCAGATTAACCAAGTGTAGTTATACGAAACAATACTGTTCCCTTCACCATCACAAAAACCTTGGCCTACAAGTATTATTTGTTTCGCCCTGGGCAAAGTTCGAATTGATGCGCCCCGACTTTGGCTTCGCTTTCTATCGGTCTTTGTCCTCGTTTTTTATTGGTCGCTTTTTATCGGTGTTTGGCACCGCTCAACTGTTTCTATCTTTGGTCGATTGACTTGGCTTTATCGAGTGTTCATATTTTATTTCCTTAACTGCGGGTGGAAAAGAGCGAGCGACCGGTGTCACCAGGAGAAGCGAAAGACGATCAACGGCGAGGACATTCTGTTTGCCATGTCCACCCTAGGTTTCGACAACTACGTCGAACCGTTGAAGCTGTATCTACAGAAATATCGCGAGGTTGGTACAGTCAATTATGTTCAAAAATGAAAAACGTTTAAAAAATGAGAAATTAAGAATAAATTAAAGTTTGCTGATAGAATTATACTGTGCATGTAAATTAAATTTGCTTAGAATTATACAGTACTTTTAAATTAAATTTGCTGGTTCAATAAATTAGAAATTAAATTTGAGTCAATTGCGGGTACAAATTAAAAATATAGTGTATTTAGTTATCTAAATTACATCCGCAATGTTTTTCAGTAATTTGAACCTTGCATTTCTAGGTTTTTATTTTATTTCTCGAGTGTGGTTTCCCGAGCCATTTTGATCTTGTAAATTGTTTTGAAAATTTTTATTAACGAGTAATTTGTAATTTGTGTTTAGGCTATGAAAGGTGACCGAGCAGTTGGCGGTCAAGGCGGTGGTAGCGATTCGCAGCTGGAAGATTTAGGAGACGATTCGTTCTGTAAGTGAACCCCAAATTGGCCATCTTAATTGTGGAATTCCAGTGTTACAAAAAAAAAAATATAAATTGAAACATGAAGTCGTATTCTAATTGTAATTTTTATTTGTGTTACTTTCAGCGGCGCAAACTCTCCTGACCGGTGATCAAGGTGGCCAGCAAAACGTTATATACACAACCGCGTATCCCACACAGGTATCCTATGTACTTTGATCTCCTCTCCTCTGTAACCTGTAACCATCTGACCTGTCGGGGGACCCTCGTTCTGGTGTGTGCAGGTTGTCGATGGAAGCACGCTGTCCTTCGTTTCTCCCGCTGTCCAGAACTTTTATTTTTTCCCCCGAAAAGATCGGTCACATTCACACTCACCCTGTACATATTCTATGTACATACACATTGTCAGACTAAACAAGCTAATACACAATACAAGCCTGCTCTCATGTGATTGGGATGGGGGAGACCACGCACCTTCCGAGATTAGTTTGGCGTGTTTGTTTTTGTTTTTCCCCTTTCTTTTCTTTCTGTTATTTGTAAACTTTCGTTTGTATATTTGTAAACTTTTGTTTGTGCGGTCGACTTTGCCTTGCCTCTTAGAGACATTCCTGTTGGTGGTGGGTTTTTCATTCCAAATTGGACAGGTCAATAATTTTAATAAACGTTCGATAATTTGATTTAATATATGCTAGTTGTATTATTAACATTATTACTTTATTTTATTTTAATTGATCATTTATTTTAATAAAGACACTTTTTTTAATGGAACAATATTTAAGGTGAATTCCTTTTAGAAAAAAATACTCTTTAGAATATTAAATTTTTTTTTTATTATGTAAGGAAATCCGTTTTCAGCCTTTAACAATTTTGTAATTTAATCTGGGTTAGCATTTCGGGCACACGTACATACTGTAAGCAATTAAAATGTCCGAAATCTGCTTTGTGATATGAAATTTTAAATGATTTGCTAGTTTCAAAATTATACGAAAATATATACGATTTTTAATTAAAGATATATATATTTCGATTAAAGTTAAGGTCACCATAGTTCAGTGGTGAAGCATCCGCAATGTGTGCGGCGTTCCTGGGTTCGATACCCGGCTCGGAGGCTTTCGTAATTCGTTCGCCAGATACTAGTAAAAATATGCCTCTCTGTAATTGCTATAGCGATTTGAGGTGTACAGAATCTTCTGTTGTGTGTTCACTTCAGTGATGACAATCATTGATTGTCGATTTAAATTAAAACTTGTTCAATTAAATCTAACGTTAGGCATAGCTACCACTTGTTCAAATATTTCCGTCTTGTACTGAAAAAAGAGATTCATATTTTGATGGAAGCAGTTTTCTGTTTGCCATTTCTTAGAATTATGCTAGAGAAATAATTGTTTTGGAAGCTAAGGTGGTGAAAGCGGTCATCTTCAGCAAAATTGTGTTTCCAAGCGTGCTCAATTTATTTGTTCGATGAATATTTTATTTTTTTTATATATCGGCGTTTCAGTTTTAAGTTTCTAGCGTATTTTTTTTTTCTTCTTGACACTTAGGATTGGGGAATAAAACTGGAGAGTGATAGTTGATACACACAAAAGACGCTCAACACCGAATTGTGACAAACGCGAGAGATTTTCCTTTCTGGCAAACCTCGTTGCGTGTTCGCACAGAGCCGCTTCTCTCTGTTCCCGTCGACAGTTGTGCGCTCCCCGGCTGGAAAATTTGCGTGTTCCTTTAATTGGTTGCAGTGAAACTGACTGATATCGTGTGTGTAATATTCCCGTTGGATGTCCGACGAAAAGATGTTTTGAGAACGATGGTAAAAACAAAAACAAAAAATTGCTAGAATGTTTCGCGTGTGGAGACTAAAATCTTGCAAATACAGTTGTACTGTAATTTTGTGTCTGTGTGCGCTTGCAACAGAAAAATCGAAACGAGTGATATAATTTCTCTATTTTAGCCTGATTTTAGCCAACCGATATTTTAAGAACAAGTTATTTCTTAAGGAGGTACCTAAACTTTGAGAAGGTACATTTTTTTTTTGTTTGTTTCCAACGTTTATTATTATTTATATTAATTGAAATTAAGACGAAAAGTATTCAACTTATTTATATTACTCTTGTGAGTAAGGGTCATGGTTCGTTAATTTAAGACTTTAAAAAAAGATTATACAGATTGTGATCTCTTAACCTCCTCAGCCCCATGATATAGTATATCTATCTTTTAAATCATTTTTTCTTTCAAAAAGAAATGACTAGTTATTTTGTTATTGCAAGTGTCTACTGAATCGCTTAGAATTTTATCATTTTTTATGAACGATTGCTCGATTTGTATTTTTTCGCACATGTACCTGTAAATATTTTCTTGAAACCTTAATAAAGACAAGGTTGTATTCGTAGATCTTGGTTTTTTCCCTGTGTGTTGTGATTTTAATTTTCTTAAATCTCCTGTTAGAGAATTCGGATATTATTGATCAATTACGATTTTGATGAGCAATTTCTTAACTGTTATTCTTAATAAATATGTGACCTGTTTATGCTGTGTGATGTTTTATGACCTCATTTTTGCTAGTCATCAATAAGTTTTTATTATTATCTTATATAAATTGCGAGGAAATTGGATTTATCACAAAAATGTAACTTTTGTTGATGGTTTTTATTATTTTCCAGTTGCATAAATTTCTAGAAAAATCTGCTAATGATCCTGGAAGACTAAACAACTGTTTAAATGAATATACTCAACCTAACTTCAAACCACTTTTGCCGACGTCATAGGGTGGTAATTAGGTGATGCAGACGAATTACTGAACCTCTATATGGTGAAGCAAATCTATCAAAAGCAAATATAACCGTTCTGTTTGCTAGTCACCAGGTTCAGCAACTCTTTTTAAAAAATCATTAAAGTATTAAATTTAATAATGTTTGAAATGTATAATTTCAATATATTTACTATTGCATTCATTTTCGTTAAAATTCGTTATGATGCACACCGGCTGATCATATCGCCAAGTAGTTTAAACAAGATGGCGGCGTCCATGTCACTTGAACCCTACTGAACCGCTTCAAAAGTAAATTCGGGAAAACTGCTATTAAATGTTGTTAATTTGTGACGGAATTATTAGATTTTAGAAAGTTTCTATGCAGCACGTGTATCTTTTATTCACCGCGCAAAATGGCATTCGTAGAAGATACTTTTATCATGTTTTTCTCGCAAGTAAGTACGACACGTAGCGTAGCGTTTAGTACTTGGTTTTGGGTAGCTCTAGACCGCGGTCGATAAATTCGAGAATTGGCCTGATTTTATAAATCATTAAACAATTTGGTCGCAGTTCTAACTCACGAAGAAAAAGTCTTTACTCTTGTTGAACCTCTATAAATACGAATGTCGAAACTGACGAGACTGTGGTTTCCACTCATTTCTTCGACGACATTTATAGTTGAACCACTTGTAAACAGTGTACTCTGTATATCTCAACGGGGTGAGGGGTGTTACTCGCCATAGGCGCGCCATAAACACGTGAGGAGTACACCTTTACAAACACAGCCTCATCTGACTATGATGTGGACACCTGTCAAGAGCTCCAGACATGGGTCACTGGGGCAGCAACAGTGGTGCTCTTATGAGTTTAATTCGGCTTGCTGTAATTGCGTGGGTGAAGGCTATGATAAACCACTCTTGTCAAGAAAAAATACGATGATATCCATAATAAAAGGGGGGAAAAACCATGCATTAAGTGGATGATTGTTGTCATGGAGAACTCTGGATTGAAAAATTTACAGCTGCGGGATGCAGTGCGCGATCGGAAACATTGGTGTACTTTTGTTTATTGACTCACAAGGACAGCAACTACTCGACTACACTTGGAAAAACAAAACAGCTGGGGCCCTACGTAACCTCGCCTGTGCTCACCTGAACTAACAATAATATTTTATTTTTCAGATATTATTTTTTGCTGGAGGTTGGGTGTTTTTCATGAAGCAACTTTTCAAAGATTATGAGGTGCCCAGTATATTTACATAAACATTTCTGTACAAAATGTGCCAGATTTATGCCACTACGTTAGTAGCTACGATATTAGTCTATTTTAAATTTTGTCGTATTGTTGAACTTTTACGAAATCGTTTGCCCCCAAACAGGTGCATCACTCTCTGGTGCAGCTAATATTCTCCATCACGTTCTCGCTGTCTTGTACCATGTTTGAATTAATTATTTTCGAAATTGTTGGGCTGCTCGACTCGAGGTAACTTGTAATTTTTTTTACTACTCTACATTTTGAATGTGCGGAAAAAATATGTGCGCGGCTATATTGTAATTGTAATAAATAACAATAACAATTGTAAATTTGTATTTATACTGTGCAGTTCTCGCTATTTTCATTGGAAGCTCGGAATCTATGCCATGTTGTTTATGCTGATTGCCGTGTTGCCTTTCTACATCGCCTACTTTGTGTTGTGCAACATAAGGATAGTGCAGAAGCAGGTCGTTAGGCCCCTAGCGGTTGTCTCCTGGTTGGGATTCATGTATTTGTTTTGGAAAATGGGCGACCCATTTCCCATTCTCAGCCCCAAGCACGGTAAGATGAAATCTCAAATTTGAAAACGTTCTACAGAAATTGCTCTTTCGTGTGTATGCGATTCTAATACAAGTTATTATTTTGTTTTATTTGTAAAGGTATTCTCTCTATCGAACAGGGGATAAGTCGTGTCGGAGTTGTGGGAGTCACTGTAATGGCTTTCCTATCCGGATTTGGTGCCGTCAATTATCCATACACGTGCATGTCCTACTTTGTCAGGTAATATATCATTCAATGGTTTGTTTTAAAATTTGAAAAATGTATGTAAAATCTCGGAGGCGCGATAATTGACAACAAAAATAGGCATGTAACTCTTTATTTATTTCTCAAAATATATTCGGTTTTTGTTTTTTCAAAATGAAAAAAGTTATTTATTGGACAATGTGAAATAATATTTGTTGATTTTTAATTTTCGTTTATAATTCTCCAAAATGTGTAAAAAAAAATGTCCAAAATAATCTTTAAAATGCAAATCTGTCGCCGAATTGCTACTTTCATTTTTTTGTTTTTTTGTTTAGACCAATCACAACAGCAGACATACAGGGTCTCGAGAAACGCTTAATGCAGACTATGGACATTATATTATTGAAAAAGAAAAGGTAGACTACTTATTCCATGAAATTATTTTGCCTGTATGTACGAGGTGTCCCAGTGACACTGATTTTTTTTGCGCGCGACAGGAGAGCATTGTTGGCACATGTCGAATATGGCTGGAAAGGTACAGATGTCATATATCTGCCTGTGTTGGTCCCGAAGCGACAAGTTTAACTAGTGCAGCGCAATCGAAGTTTGTTTATGTCTCGCATCGGCGTCGTAAAAAAAAAACATCAAACAACGTTACGTGACCAAATTTTGCGGCAAACTAAAAAAATCTCCAACAGAAACATGTCAATCATTAACTAAGGCGTATGAAGATTCAGCTTTATCGAAAAGCATGGCGCTTCATTGGCACAAACACTTTAAAAATGACCGAAACAATGTTGTTGTTTTTTGTTTTTTTTTAAATCACCGTAGCGCCTAGTGCACTACAGGATTACTGCACCCTCGGATCTCTATGGAGATATGTGAGGGGCAGGGAAGGGAAAGGATGGGGAATGTCAGCTGGAATAGCCAGGCTGCAGGATCCACCCTAAGCTCTTGACTCCCTAATGGAAGCTCAGGGGTGACGCCAGTACCCCATGAGCTTATGCACAGATCATATGCACAGGTATGTGCTTGCATACCATTATCAAATTAGTTACACATCTCTATTCGGTCTTCCGACTACGGTGTGGGTATGTGTGCAGCGGCTCTCGTTTATTCGACGAGTCGCGGTACTGGTGTCACCCCTGAGCTTCCATTAGGGAGTCCAGAGCTTAAGGGTGGATCCTGAAGCCTAGCTATTTCAGCTGCCTTTCCCCTTCCCTTCCCTTCCCCTCACATATCTCCATAGGGTGCAGTAATCCTGTAGTGCACTAGGCACTACGGTAATTTAGAAAGGAAAAAAAATAGGATTTGTTCGGTATAGTAATGGTTGGTAATATGATTATGAAAGGGAAACAAGTTACGGTGCAGTGCTAAAGGGAAGGATCAGAATCTGGCAAACTACCGGTATTTTTTAAATTCCATTTACTTGCCAAACTCTGCTCATCTTCCATTTCACCATTTCACCACTGCACCAAAACTTATTTCCTTTTCCTTTTCGTTTTGAACTTAAGACTTTCTAACCCATCAATATTCTGAGACAGTCATTTTTCATTCAATCACTTAGGACATAGGCTTGGATCAACGTCAATCGTCAACTATTTGCAATAATATAAACATGTTCACACTATTGTTTTGTCTCAGATTTGTCGATCAGGAGTTGCTTCTCGTTCAGGTCTGGCAGGTTCAGATATCCGGTTGACTTGTTATTGCACTTGCGGTAAGCCAAATAGGAGAACATTATCGTAGCCTGAAAAAAAGTAAAGATCAAATTTATAAAAGACCAATCAATACATTATTTTATCATGAGTTTAAGAACGAGACTACATCATTATGCCTGTATGATTTTAGAATTTAATAATCTACTCATTGAGCTGTTGACCCCTGTTGTTTATTTTTGTTATTTGTTGTTTCATTTGTAGTTGGGGAAACGTTTTTCTAATTCAACAGCTTGGCAAACAAGATTATTTGAAAACGCCAAGTTTTTAAATCTAAGAATCACCTTCTCAAGTCATAGTAACCTCCAAGTAACCTCCTGAGCCCCAAATTTTAACTTTTCCCCGATGTCTCTTTGCCATTTTTCATGACATAAATAGGAATTTCAAAATAATGAATAAATACTGACCAGCAACAGGTGCTCCGAAATAATAAACAACGTTCCCATGCGAAATCCAACGGTGTCCAATAGCAAACCTGCAATGCTGGGTCCAATGAAGGCTCTACAAGATATCGAGTACCGAATACCGATCGAGTGATCGAATTATTAGATATACCTAAGCCCAGCGACCGCATATTGTTTTGGCTCACAAGAATTCGATTTTTTTGTGTTATTTCTGTTAGGTTTATATTTATATTTTAAAGTTTAAAATCCTGTGTATAGTTCAGTTTGTTGGACTGTATTGTCATTAGAATATACTTGGTTTTGATCTCCTTACTCCAATAGTGTATTTGCACTAACGCGAATGCAAATTAAAATAGCTAAATAGACTTAATGTTATTTCTCGACCAGAGTGAAATTGGAAACGGCAATTTCTTGATATGATTTCAGTAGAAACTTTAATAATATCTTGAACCTTTACTTGATATCTCTACTGAAATCTTATCAAGAAGTTGCCGTTTCCAATTTCTCTCTGGTCGAGAAATAACATCAACTCTATTTAGCTATTGCATCTCAACGGCTCCGGTATCATTATATCATTTATCTTGTAATGCAAATTAAAATCTTACGCATTTAACCCCTTTCCGCATGAAATTTTTGTTTTCAATGAAAAAAATCACAGATGCGTAAAATCACCCACAGAAACCGGGAAAAATAATTAAAAAAATTAATTTTCATTTTTTTTAAGTTATGACTTTTTTGGCGACTTTTTCAAAATTTTAAATATGATATGCGGTAAGGTATGATATGCGGTAAGCGGATAAAAAGTAAAATTTACGAATATTTTCGTACCCGAGGGCAAAAGTAGAGCTCCATAGTGCCGATATTAATCCATAGGTGGATAGATTATCAGCTTGCCCGTGTTTGCTGGAGTAAAAAAACAAAACAAAAAAAGCAGGAATTTATTATTGCGTTCCATTCCAACAGTCCACATGGGTACATCATCTCTTGACGCATGAAAAGAGAATACAAAGTTACACTATATTTTTTAATAATTTTCCAATGGAAAATGTGTAATAGAAACTTACATTGCTTCCTTCAGGCTACCCAAGAAGCCACAAACAATTTCGCCACCAACTCCAATGCCTTGGAAGATGAGGGCAACACCGCATAACCAAAGTTGACTGAGGGGGAGACGGAAATTAAAATTACGAAATTCTCAATGTCACAATTGGTTCTAAGAGCTACTGTACTAGTATACCAACACTGGTTTGGATTCACCAAGTTCGCCCATTCCAGGTGAAATGTTATGAAAACCAATTAAAAATTTCAAATTTATAGATCATAACATTATGTAAATAATAATTGGTATATTACTTACGGTTCTATAGGAATAAATGGTGCTGGTCCGAGCAAGGTGAATGACACTGTCACTGATAAGGCACCGATTGCACAATACAGCTTCGTCTGACCCTGTCAATAGAGTATATAATGAATTATTTACAGGGCAAGTGCTTCACTCTTTTTTTGAGTTTCGTAATTTTTAATTGAGTAAAAAATCTTGCGTGTGTGCAGGACTAGGAGTTCCAAACAATTATTAAATTAATTGTTTGGAACTATTTTCATTTAATTATAATTAAATGTTTTACTACTACTACGCTCTCAAAAAGATTTTCTGGTTTACTAGTTCGAAGCAAAGTTTGCTACTACAAAGTACAAAGTTTTATTTGGTATATTGTACTCGAGTATATAATTGTACAGTATATGAGATCTTGTTGTGAACTGCGGGGTTCGCTAAATGAAATTAATAAAAATGTGCGGGAGCGACCCTTACCGTTTTGTCACACAAATATCCCCACATCGGAGCTGTAAGGGCATAGATGCTGCCACTAATAACAAACATGGCACCCATTTCGATAGGTTGTAGATCAAACTAGTGAAAAGCACCAAAAATGACAAGACATTATTTTTGGCAATAAATTACATGCACGATTTGTTAAGGAGGTTTGGCTGTATTCCAGCACTAAACCCTGTTCATAAAGCAGTTAGAGTTGTGAATGACACATACAGAGTTAACTTTTAAATGGAAATGAATCAGATGATGATATGGACTTTACCCCCCCCCACTCCCTTTTACACAAAATAAACAAATATTTTAACATCCCCACTGTAGTGCTATGGCATTTTCTGAGGGGTAA
>JAUJYS010006453.1:0-10311 GCA_033995665.1 Melogona broelemanni | reverse complement strand
ACTAGGCCAAATTACCAGGTCGCCCCCTGGCGGCGTGTGTGTCCCATGAGGACGGTCTGCCGAAAACAAAAACAAGAGGGCTGCACAACTCTACAGACGCCTAGACGTTTTAGAAAATTTGTTCTGCCTTCTGTCGGCGGCATACAGAAGTTTTGACTTTCTTCATATTTTCTTTACACCGTTTCACATATGTAGGTACAAAAATTAAAAAGGTAACAATGGCTTTAACCGTCTAAAGGAATATTTATAGTTTAAACCGCACACGAATGTTTCGCTCGAGCTTTTAACCAACTTTCTTCAGTAGAGTAATGACAGTAGAGAAAAAAGCCCCACGTTTTGAAACAACAAATTTGCCGCTCCGAACTTTTAATTTTTCGAAACACTGCATACGTAGCCTGTTCGCCTAGTGGGAAAATTTATCGGTTGAAATTATAACCGGTAACCACGCACACGAAATTTTCCGCTCCAGTTCCTAACCACTACATTCAAACCAAAAAAAGTAAAATACTCGGTTTAAAATACAAGCTCAGGTGCATGCCCAAACCGTGTTCACCACCAATCTGGAAAAAGACAAGGTTCCAAAAGTATTTAAATGCGCAAACTCGGCGCCGCACATAAATTCCCAGTTGCGAACACATTCCGTTTGGTCTGAGAGAGTGCACCGAGTAAACCGATTAGACATTTCCAGGCCATGTGAGTGCGCATCTTCACCAACAAGACTCGGAGGAGACACAGCAAGCAAGAAAGTATCGCAAAGAAGAAGAAAAAAACGAACCATCAACACTTTTTTTTCTATCTCTCTTCTTAAGCCCATAAAATACCGAAAATATTTGGGCACATTATCTTTCAACTCGAATGTAAATAGAAACTGGCGCAGTCGGTGAGACTGTTGGCACATGAACCCAATGCGGTTGCCAAGTCGCCGCACGCATTGAGAGGCGAATCGAATGATTCGAATCCTACCCATGCATCAACCGGGCGAGAAAATCTACAAATCCCCAAAGAAAACAAAAGAGACTCGATGAGACGATATACCTCAATGAACCTGACGCCTGTACAGCCATGAATCGTTCATGGTTCGAGCTTTCGAGCTTTGAAAACTCGAGATCATTGAAATAACAACTCGTTCGAGCTGGAGACCTCAGAAAAGTCCAAATATTGTTTTTTCGCTGAGGAAAAGGTAAACACGAGAGAAAACTGGATTTTACATAGTTAGTTTGTAGCCGTAGAGATTTACATGAAACGTGCCAAGAAAGCCTTGAAACGATAGCAGTTGACGCTCAAACGCATGGTGAACCACAATTTATAATTATGGTCCGTTTATTTTTAATACTGTGTTTTAAAAACACAAAACCACAAAGTTTTATAAAATTTCGATATACTCACGTATGACCTCATCGCTCACAAGCAATCTTTGTTCATGGTTGTGAATGATGATCTAGGGTCACAGGTATCAGAATCTTGCTAACATGAATCTTACTTTCTTTGCAATAAAAATGTATTTAAATATTTTTCGAAACTTAATAATACACATTTCATGCATTTCCTTTCAAATAAAACTGTACGAACAAGTTTTACTTTTCCAATGTCAAGAGCCAAGAAGTAAAAGTGCTTTGATGCCGAATACCAATACACTAAGCTGTTAACCGCGAACGTGTCACCGCTGGTGACATCTACCGGTAACAACACCAAACTAGCGCATGTGAAGCGCGTTGTGTGAAATGACAACTAATTAAAATTGTAACTATAGCATCATTATTGCATCAAAAACATCAAAACGCAATTTAAATAAATTAAACACGCATCGCACACAATTTTGAAACGCCCGAAGAGCCGAAGTAACTAAGATTAAATTTGGGTTTCTCATTTGGAAGCAGTGGTATGCCTTTTGTTTAGAATGTTTCGTAATCGAGATTTCACAGCCCAATAAATATTTGACATTAAAAAATATATATAGTTCAAATTTAAATAACTCAAATTGAATTTTAAAAAAATTAAAAAAATGTAACCGTTCTTTTACAACTTTGTAAACAATTCTCATTAAAAAAAATACTTCAATTAAACTTAAGAAATATTATCAGATCAATATTTAAAAATGATATTTAAAAAATGAAAATAAGTGTCCTTCATTACAAGGAGACCGTACCATTTTGTCCCAAATTTGAAGATCGCCGTTCATCGAACCCATACTCCGCCACGCATTAAGTCAACACACGCTCAAGCCAAGGAAAATATCCACTTACTTTGATTGAGGGCCGGCTTGACTCGCATCGTGGTCCCGGCGACTCCCTTGACAGGCGAAGCGGAAGTAGGCGGGGCGGCTGCAGCTGCGGCCACCGCCAGGGCCGAGGAGGCCAACCCGACCATCAGACACATCACGATCAACACTGTCGTCACCGCCTGGTGGCAGCACTGTCGGGCGGCCATCTTGTGATGCAATCGACGAACGAAAAAAATAAAATCCGGCGGTTGTTGTTTCACGGTAGATCGGACACTGTAGGGGGTGCGGCGGTACTCTTCAGAGCTGGCACTGAATCGATGCAAGGGAACCTCGTCGTTGGGATATCAATAGTGAGACGCGATACCACACTATGAATGTACGACACTAACACTGCTACGATATAATCGATTCGTCTAGTTTTGTATCGGGTAAATCCGATTGCGTTGGTTTTTGTGAAGCGGTGTGATTCTCCCCACTTTCTCTGGTGATGGTGAGAGAGTGAATTGAAGCAGATATAGATGTAGAAGTGGGGAAAAGATTGGAGGGACTTATTTATCCGGGCGAGCGTACACAAGCGCGAGCGTTCGCACAAACAACTCGCGATTAAGCTTTTCGGTGTGGCGAATTTCGCCCTCACACACACCAACTTTTAGTCCTCTTCGAAAGATAAATAGACGGGAGTCGTATTTGGGTCCTTTCCTCGTCCACGCAACACAGTCCACTTCAACTGTCGTCAGTCAGCGAAGAGAACTCTAAAAGTGAGAAGAGAAAAAAAACACAACCAAATGAAACCCACCAGTCGAAGAAGAGACACGCAGCAACAAACAAAAAAAAGAATACATCTTCAAGAGACCATCTATCGCGATATCGTTTAAGTACAGAAAAACGAACACCAGAAGACCGTTTTCATGCATTCGAAAGGCTGGGTACGGATCCAAGCCACCTTTTTTTCTTTTCTTTTTCAATAACCGTAGTGCTAATCACTTCAGGATTACTGTACCCTCGTGTCTATATGGAGATGTGCGAGGGGCAGGGAAGGGAAGGGAAGGGAAGGGGATTGGCAGCTGAAATAGCCAGGCTGCAGGATCCACCCCTGAGCTCTGGACTCCCTAATGTAAGCTCATGGGTGACGCCAGCACCATAGGCTAACGAATAAACGAAAGCCTGCGCCGGGAATCGAACCCGGGACCACCCGCTCAGTAGAATGTGACAAAACCCACTGAGCCACTGGGGGCCGACTATTCGACGTATTCGCTGCAGAAAATATAATTTCCCACTTTCAAGAGAGAAAAAAATAAAGATGTTCATGCCAAATGCACGTTGAGACAATTGTCTAATTAAATGAAAGTGCTATACCTGCCATCACCTATCTTTGCTGTACGGTTATCAAGTCGTTTTTAATTAAAACAGTTTTCTGTGGACATTGAAATTCGTCTTCACTCATTTTAAATGAAAGTAGTGGTTAAATAAAATAAATAAAATCAGTAAAAAATAAAGTTAGACACATTTAACCTGTCAGTTACAGAGGAACATCAAAGTGTGCCCTATTTTAACTAACTGATAAAAAGTATATTTTACTGATTCTATTTGTATTATTTAATCAGTAATTTCATTGTTGTGATCAAGAGAATATTTTTGTTTTTTATTTGGGTGCGTGATCTGAGGAGGATGTAAACGGGCAACACGAGAGTCGTCAGTGGCGTGAGTGACTGGCCGACACGCGCCGCGTATAATAAAGAAGACACCGACAAAAAGAAAGAAAGAGAGAAAGAGAGAGATGTTAGAGTGATTTCCGACGTGAGAGTTTGGCCGCCATTATTGAGAATGGGGGCGAAAGAAAAAAATACACGATCCGCGCGTGCTTATAAACTAGGAGGACCATTCCAATGGAAACATGTCCACGTGGAATTCCAAGTAACTTGCTGGAATGTCTGACGATAGGAATGGAACTAGGTATGGATCCACATGAAAAAGAGACATTCTATACGCCACCAGTGTATATCGATAGACGAGAACTACTGTAGTCGGAGACAGGTTGACTTGAGCAGCAATGATATCTGAGGAAAGTCCTATACAAAATTTGTCATCTGAGCTATCGTACATTTAGCCAAAACATTTTATACTTGTGTGATATCAATCGGAAGTTGCATGCACTAACTGGTCCTTATTGATCCTTATTAGATCGTCTTCCTCCTGAAATCATGCAATATTGGTTTAAGCGCAGGGCTACCGCAACTCGAAACTTTACGCACCCCTTAGCAAATCTGATCTGATGGATAGATGATAGATTAGGAACACAAAAAAATTTCATTTATAATGGCCAACTAAATCGCAATTTCTTTTGCTAATCACTAGTCGGTCCAATCGCCTAATGCGGACAACGTTGGAATTTTCTTATTACATTCAAACACTTATTGTTTAGGAAAACATTTGTCTACGCAGTTCGAGACTGTTGAGCGAAAGCTCGATGTTTTGATCGATTGAAGTGACCACGATCGTTCCAGTCAATAACACCCAGTCGTGTAATCGTCACGACCGTAGACCAAAACAAAATTACTCACGACACAACACTATTGTCATGCTATGCACTGTGTGCGCTCTAGCTGGAATCCCGCCACGGCACTGTGAATAATTGCGACAGCATCACTTGAACAATAAAATAGGAATACAATTTTGGCTCATTCGTGGCAACAATTTATCTTTCAATTTCCCGAAACCAGGAACCAGAATTAAAAGTAATCCTTCTGCTTCGAAAAAAAAACAAAAAACTCGTAGCTTGTATAATAATACAGTAATAATAATAATAATAATAATAAAGCTTACTATGGAGTTGGTGTGATTAAGGATTGATGGATGGGTATATTTTAACTGTGCTCTATTTTTGTGAACGTTTAACCATGTATTTCCCCCACCACCAAAAGTAATTGATCCCATTCCTGTACACAAGAAGGTCACGGCCTCAATTTCAGATTCGGCATTTGACAAAGGTTGGAGAGGAAACCGCAAGGTCAGAAGGAAACTGTCACATCGGAAAGACATTTGTCAAGTACCGTTTCGATGTCAGAAGGTTCGCACACTCCCCCCTTGTGGTGGACGCACGAAGGAGCTCGACTTCGATTTGCATTGAAAGGATTTGTGGACTGGCGATCGGAATTTGAATCATCGACGACAGTAGAATAAAATACGGGGGAGGGGGGTGTCGAGGCAAGCATGCTGTGTAACAACAGTCTGCAAAGCAACCACGGTTGCTTCACGTATTATTGTCAAACCTGTGTACACATTGAATTATTAAATAAATATTTGAATAATTGTAAAAACTAGTTTTACCGAAATATATAAAACATTTTGAACAAAGTGTGCCAAATTACGAATGAAATGAAATTCAAAAAGTCAAGAAATTGCAGATATTGTACCTGCAGTACCAGTATACCACCATTATAACAAACTACACAAACATTCTCAAACACCGACACGACCGCACAATACAAGCAGGAAGTTGTTTCGAAAAAGATAAATTCGCTTTAGTACTCTCTCCAGAGACCCCAAGCCGAAGTGGGAATGATTTACCAGATTTTTATTCTACGCGCGCCTAAACATAACAAAATAATATTCGATCAGAGTTACATTTCTTAAAAATTGAAGTCAATGGGCTCAAACTCTTAATACGTATTAAACGTCATCCGTGCCAAAAAATGGCTCAGTTTTCCGGACGCCACATCAGGTGACATTTCCCAGGTACACATAGGTGTACATGGGTCCCAGGAGGATATTTAATAACACAACGCAGCATGCAAATATAGGAGCAAACAACGTCGTTTTCGGACAAACAAGGCGTTATTTACTTATTTACATAGTCGGCGGAGCCGGTGAATCTACATCGCATAGCTGGGGCGGAAACGCGCGAGCCGTGCACGCATGATGTTTCTTTTTGGGCCGGCTCGAGGGGGGACAAAACGACTGAATTATTCAGACGCATGACATCAAAGTCATGCAGGTTTGTGTGGTGACGCTTAAACTTTTTGGCACACACCGATTGGGAGGCAGAGAGAGTTGTGGCCATGTCCAGTAAGTTGGACGAGGCGGGCTACAACAAACAGTTCAAGAACAAACAGCGATAGAATTCCAGGATTCACAGGTCAAGGGCTTGAAAAGCGCTGAATCTGATCAGTCAAATTGTAATGTTAAATTGCTCCAGAAAATGGTTATCACCCATGTGCTGAAAAAGGATGACAATCTGCGTCACTATTTAAAATGATGCCATGACGACCTACCTAACCTAGGGTGAATACCTAGGTATGGATTGTTTTCGTATACCTGATCTAATAGAAAAACTTTAAATTCACAAGAAATACACTAATAAGAGATTTCCCAATTGGGAATCGAAACTTCGATCACAGGCATAGAAAATTCAACGCACTAACCGTTATGCCACACAGCCCCTCTAATGTGTGCCATCTAATTGGACTATCCGATACCAGAAGATAATTCCATCTGATCGGATTAATAATTTCTAGTTTAACAGAAATCAAGAAACGCTTTCGCCAAGGGTTGTACTCCACGTGTCAATAGGTTTTGTACATTCCCTAAATTATTTCAAACCTGAAATTCGATCGTCCTTGAGTGCACATGTTCATCTAGGTAACCAAGGCTACATAAGCAAGGGGTGGACTGGTCAAAATCGAAATTTTTGGTGGGGGGCCCAGTCGGGTAGGATTTTTTGTGGGCCCGGGCGGAAATCTCCGCCCTCCGACAATGGCAAGTCCGCCCGTGGCCACATGTGCGTCCTTCAACAAAAATACATCCTTGGATTTCGATGCATTTTCGACACCAGTTTTTTCCCGCACATGCCATCCAACGAATAAAGCTGAACGTGGAACAACCCCCAGCTTGACAATTTCTGAAAAACTTCGACGAGACAAGAAAAGAAATACTGACCGACGATCGAGCAAATTGATCCCACAAATGACAACTACCAAATCCACCAAACGAACACACACGCGCGCGCACACACACAAAAGACTGGTCACCGACCGGTCAACCGCGAGTAGACAACCTAACTGGATTTTCCTCGAAAACGAAGACAACTTTCGAACGCGACACCAAAATCCAACTGAAGCGAGTTAGACCGAGGGAGCAGCAACAAGAACGAGCACAGAGGCGTACAAATGGCAACAATGTATGGTGGTGGCATGAGCTCTCAAGACACGTTGACCTTCCTCGTAGAGATACCTGGTCCAGCGACACCCCTCTTGGTGGTGGTGGTGGTCGCCACTTTTTACGAGCGGACAGGCTCGAAGACGAAGAAGAAACACAACTCACCCCAGGTGAAAAAGAGGAGCGAGCTCCAACAGCGTGCGCGACGAACGACGCGAAAACGACTCGGTCATCAACACGCACACGTTGCAGCAATGAGTGAAACTGGCGAGCAAAAATGACCGAAAAAGTTTGGTGAAGAAAAATGGACGGGGAGGGGAAGGTGGAGCGGAGGGGGGTCACGGGGTGTGCTCAATACGGAGAAAGAGGGGTGGCCCGAAGCGAGGGAACGACCGAGAGAGCAAGGCGGTGTAGCGTCTCCGAGCAGCGGGCGTTAAAGTGACACCCAACCACGGTCCACAAATTCGGAATTTATTGAATATTGTATGCTTAAAGATCACGTTTCGAAAAGAAATTTTGGAAAATTTAGCATCTGAAGTTTACGGCCACTGCCATCATCCACTCCTTGTAGTTCCGGTTAGTCGAGTGACCGACTTGTTGTCCGGGGATCGATTCCCGGGCGCGGGCTTGTGTTTATTTCATGAAACGCTGAAGCATTTCCCAGGACAGGTATGGAATAAATCCCACATAATAAAAAAAATAATAATAATGAGAGATCCAGGACAGGACTGGACTTAATCGACGAACAAGAGCTGGCGAAGCTCCAAGCATAAAGTCCAGTCCTGCCCTGGGTCTATCATTATTTCTTTTTTCAAACAAGACGACATTTTTTGCCGTATATGAACCTAGTTCACGGATGATGTTAAGGTCCATGCTTGTGGTCATCCGTAGTAGGTAAATGTACATTTTGTGCCCACATAATAAGTTTTAAAAATAAATAAAAAATGACATCACATCGTTTAAAAAGAGCCTTCGTATACTACGTGGAAAATGCGGATGAAACTGTCAGGTGGAAATGAATATTTTATCTTGCTTGACTAAATTTCCTATTTTGCATCGACAAAATTTCCTTTCAAATTGTTTTGTTTACTATTTGGTACAGAACGTATTTTGTAGCTGCTGATTTAATAATTAGCAACAGTTCCCTTTGATCGCATACGACATATGGAAGAAATACTAAGTTTTAATAAAACATGACATTTTATGATCGATTTATGTACCGATGGCTCAGTGGGTATAGCAACATGCTCCGGAACGGACGATCCCGGGTTCGATTCCTGGCGAAAGCCTCGTTTAGTCGAGCCTGGGGTACTGGCCCCTGAGCTTGTCCAGAAACATTCCAGAGCTTAGGGGTGGATCATGCAGCCTGGCTACACCAGCTGCCATTTCCCTTCACTTCCCTGCCCTCCACATATTGCCATAGAGACACGAGGGGTATAAATCCTGTAGTGATTAGCACTACGGTGATATTAATAATAAAAAATATTCATTGTTAACCGAGGACGAATGGGGGTAACCTTGGGTTAACTTTGACGCACCTATCATTTCGCTAAGAATCTGGGGGATTAGTATGAAATACCCCCGTCGGCAAAAGCGCTCCCTGTTGCCAACTTCACACACGGTGTGTAGGCACCGGGCTACAGTCGGGATGCAGATTTCATCCCCCTCTAAAGGAGGATTGGGCGAGTGAGAGGAGGGGATTTTCAGGGACGAGGGAAGGCACGGAGCAGACAAATATGTTTGGCACGCCCTGGCTGCGAAAGCGTAGGCCGGCGCCGGTATTAACGTTCGCCGAAAGCATCCTGTTTTACCGGGGAACCCAGAACCGGTGTCGACTGCCGAAATGTGCAGACCTGCCACAATACAAAATAGTAAAACCGCTCTCTCACCGGCGCTCATTTCTGCAACCCACGCGCAAACAACTTTATCACTGTAATTTGCGGGAGAAATTATTTCTCGCATGCGGGAATAAAAATGTCAACGGCATTTTGCTTTAGCACATTTTTGGGCGACGTTTTTATGTGGCCACGCGTTAGAGAAAGGGGGGGATAGCACGCTGTGAGGATCTCTATCCGTTCCCCCTGAAAGGCGTGACTGCAATTTCAGAATTTTAATTGCGGCACTCAACACTTCTTTAAAAAAATTCCGGAGTCGCGTTGTAAAATTCTAAAATAAAAAAGGAATTTCTGTTTACGAGAATCGAACAGGTGAAGTCATTTCACAATGCCAAATCTTGTTTTTTTCCCCCACAAGATGCCAAAAAGCGCGCTAGACTGCCCACATTGAAATTAATTTGTGTACCCTTTAAGAGCATGCGAAACCTTACAGTTGATATGGCTGATACACATTTCTGGTGCGACGGTCTTGGGTTCGAGTCCCGACGCTGGTTCTAGTTTATTCGTGACTAGCGTACTGATAACCACGTACATACACTTAACTTTAAAACCTCGAATAGTGCACATAGCGAGCCAAGCAGGGACATACAGAATCTCCTGTTGTGCTTTACACTACAGTTGAATCGGTTCAAGTCATAGTGCCGTAGTAATTTATATTTATTTCGATGCAAAAATGCAATCTTCCAATGCAAAACCAAGGACCGAATAAGTTAACCAAGTCAAAAATATACAGTACCCGCCAACAAAAGGTAGCATGAGCTTGTAAAACGCATAGGTAATTATGGAGACATTTTAATAAAATCTCTTCTCAGTTAGAGAAAAATTAAAAAACCCACCTATTGTACAAGGTTCGAGCCCTAAGAGGGGTACAGAACCTTCTTTAGTCAACCGTGGCAATAGTTGCATTTGTAATAATTTATTTATTCTGTCAAATATTATTACAATTTTTGGCTAAATTACACGTTCAGTCTCACCTGATTAGTCACTTCATGTTATGTTTTTGGTTAGGCAAGTCAGTTTCGATACGCACCCCACTCGATA
>JAUJYS010006452.1:0-10312 GCA_033995665.1 Melogona broelemanni | reverse complement strand
CAGCGGTCTCTCTAACTCTAAGCTATCTCTGCGTCGACGCATCAACTCAAAGTTGATGGTGTGGAGTGCTTTATTTAGGCTGGGAGTGATCGGCATTTGAAGCAGCGGTTCGATGGACATTGAAGTATCGTTAATCTCAGCCACCAGCGTTCCGTCGTCGACTTCGACACTCTGATTCTTCTGTTCGGATTTTTCACCCAAAGTTATTTGGTTCGACGACCTAGCATCTCTTGTCAGAGGGGCAACTTTCTTTGCCTTATTTCGCTTTGACTTGCGTTGACCAGCTCGTTCTTGTGGTCTCTTTTTCCTAGGAGCATCAGAATCTTGAGATTCGGTGTCGGTAGTGTCGTCCTTTTTAATTTTGCCTCTTAAGACGACTGCACGCTGTCCTCGTTTCTCCATCCATTTCTTGTAATTAACTTCTCTTAAGGGAGCTTCTGGAGCTGATTGGTACTCAAGACAATCGCTACAGTCACAACTAGCCAGATGATCTGAATGTTCTTCATCAGCTTCGGCGCTGGACTCTTTCGAAGCTCCAAGTACCTCCATCCAATCACCATCGTCAGAAGTCCCTCTCTGCTTGAAAGCCCACTTATCTTCTTGATCGACTTTCCAAAGTGCTTGTACTAATGACATTCGAACCGACTCTTGTGCTTTGCCATTCACCATTTCGTATTTGGGCAAATAAATTGTCGGGAATTGGATAGCGACGTTGGACGTGGGTTCCACCTC
The DNA here is from genome assembly GCA_033995665.1 of Melogona broelemanni. Classification (NCBI taxonomy): domain Eukaryota; kingdom Metazoa; phylum Arthropoda; class Diplopoda; order Chordeumatida; family Chordeumatidae; genus Melogona; species Melogona broelemanni. The sequence continues at coordinate 9,580 of JAUJYS010006452.1, read as the reverse complement.
TGATCCATAACCACGGAATGATTCTTCATATGACTCAGCCCAGTCATCTTGGCTGAATTCTTGATTATCCTCGCTTGGACTTGTGGGCGGGAAATACGGAACGAATCTTGAATTGACGGGATAAACCGACTGGCTTCCTTCGGGCTCGAAAGTCTCATCATCGATTCGTTCGGTCTTGTCAACCGGTGCGGCAGAAAAAGGCCAAGGACCCAAGAGTAACCGGACGCGAGCTCGTGCATCATAAATTCTGACGTCCGGAAAAATATGATCCAAGTCCACGTCATTGTCTTCCTCGATTTCGTCTTCATCAACTACTAAGCAAGCTGGTTCAAATTCAGCGTCAGAATCATCGTGATATGCATCGACGGGAACGGTGTGACTTCTTGAATCTTGTCCCTCGGTGTTTGGAAGACCCTTTACTCCAGCATCTTTCAGTGAGAGCTCTTGGGCTGCAGTGTCTTTCACTTCCTCGTCTACCAATTCTCTTGACTCAAAATTGTTGGATTCGATGAGTCGAGCTTGATTCCCCTCTTCTCTACTCTTATCCGTTATTTGGGGAAATGTCTGGCTTGAGTCCTTGACTTCATCTTCTCGATGAGATGTAGTGGTCTCAAGCATTAATGCCGATGTAGAAAGTTGGCTTCGGATGACCTCCATCATTGTCTCGATCTCCGTTGTTGACCCTTGGGTTTGACTGGATGACAGCTTGGTTGAAGTTGCCGCCAACAATCGATGTCCCATCTCCATCAATTCTCGATGTAGTCGCATCATTTCGATGATCTTCGGGTCAAGCATAGTTGGCTCAACGTTGGTTGTTGTCATCTGTAATACGTTATTAGGTATTTCGATTGCAACCAACTCGATCACATTCGAATTTGCCAACGTGGGTATACTCGCTACAGTTGGTGGTACTGCGCTCAGTTGTTTGGTCGTTTCGTCGAGTAATTTATCTTCCAAAATTCCGTTGGATATCTGGGGTTGAGAATCATCTAGTTCTTTCATTAACGTCTCAACAACCTGTGCAGCTTCTCGAGGATGAACATCAACAACAGAACAGCTATCTAGCATTTCGTTTCTAGCCAAGGATGGCTTAGTTATTGATGTAATAGGGTTATTCCCCTCGACTAGTTGCTTAACTGGAGTAGCTGGAATTTCAACTTCGTGGAGGTCGGACTTGTCGATTCTGACAACAAAACTTTCCACTCTTGAAAAGTCTTTTCCGGAATCTGCTTCGTCGGTTTGGCCAAAAAAATTCAAATTATTTGGAACTTCTTGGAGTGGTGAAATTACAGCACTATCTCTTTCGCAGACATCAATCGAGTCTTCCATTACGGTTGACTCCAAGGCACTTGACTGAGTCAGTAAAGATAAACTCAAAGCTGGGTTGGCCAAGGGTTTGGTAGACGCAACGTTAACTTCGGTGTCGGAACGAGAGGTACCCATGACCGTTGACTCAAGTACGTTTGAGTTTAACATCGAAAATGCACTCGAATTTGTCAGCTCTACTTCTGACGGGTCAAAATTTTGACTATCAATCTGTGCTATTGGGTTAATGTCTTCACACCCAATGTTGGTATCGCTGTGACTGACCGGTTGAGTTGATGTGAATTCTGGTAACGGTACAACATTTTCTACCCCAGTCCAGGAGTTGTTAATTTTTACCAAATTTTGTTTCAAAATTGAATTTCCTCCATACAACTCATCTGGCGCAGCTCTGCACTGGTGAATTGTACCGGAAGTCACGTTATCGATTGATTTAAAGGTATGCGGTCCACTTGGTAATTTACTTAAATCCTTAACCGGTTCATCAACTTGGATTGTGCCGTTCGATTCTGTTGACATGAATGCAGAATTCTGGCTCTTACACATGCTTGATTCAATTATACCCGATGAAAACATTGCAGACGGATTTACTACAGCCTTTTGACTTGAGGAAATTGTGACTTGCGGACTGTTTCCGGTATTAGGCGTTTCAGTCACTAAACGTTCTTGCATTACCGAGGACGGAAAGTTGTCCTGATTTCTTAATTGTGTTTTAAAGAAACCATCGACTACAGAGACTGAAACAACGTCATCAGGTTCGCTTGTCACCACTTTACTTTGAGAACATTTCTGCGTAGCGTTAGCAAAGGTGGTGAGAATTTCGACCTCAAAATTGTGTTGGTCGCTGTTGCTAATCCAGGCTCCATTGACAGTTGACTCGAGTGCCCTTGAAATCACGGGACCGCTGGAATGCTTTACTTTAGAATCTTCGTTCTGTACAGTCAGCGCAACCTCAGTATCGGTTTCACAAACAGCGGCTTTATGAATAGTTGACTCGTTCGCATTTGAAATGGGTACAATGACTAGGCCCAAATTTGGCGTCATAGCTCGCAACGAACTGGACGATCCTCTGAGTAAATTTTTCTCGGAGTTCCCTTGAATGTTTTTGTCAGGAAGGTCCTCCAGTCTATCCGACTGAATTTCTCCGAAACGGAAATTGTCGATCACCGATGTATCAGCTTTGGGCATCAAATGTACCGTACTCGACAAAATGGAATTCTGAACAAAATTTGAGACAGGAATTAGACCTGAAGGATTTTGCTCAATTGGGTCTCCTAATAAAGCATTGGTTCTCAAGTTGACAAGAGCAATTTTGTCGTTGTCCGTCTCCGTCTGCATTGACGATCTTAAGGGTTCGAGTGCCTTTGATCGTATTGTCGTTGAGCGGAGATTTATCGCATGAGATCCAGACTCAACATAGATCGGATGATGTGATTCAGACTCTCTGTGTTTAACCGTGTCAGTTACATTTAAGGATTCGGTACTCACTTTAGGCTGAATTTCTGCATTGGGTATGACACTGGCTGGAATGGTGACGTTTGTGGACTCGACAAGCCTAGTTTGTATGTCCAGCTCACCGCCCGAGATTGGTGCTCCCAGTAACGGTTCTTGATACGCTGAATCGTCAAATCTGCAAGCCGCAGGTGAACACTGTGGTAACAAAGTAGCAGTTCCTCTTGACACAATCACCGGCATGTGACAGTTCTCTTTGGCGTCGCCGATCCACTCCAGTTTCTCTACCGTAGTAGCCATTGGCGTGGAATCGGTTACGGCAGTCGATGTAACTTTTTGCGGTGTTTGCATCTCAGTTATTTCGGAGGGCAGTTCCTTACTCGGGGAATTCATCATGGTAATTGTTACTGTTAATTCACTGTCACAGTTCAAACCTGCACTCGATAGCTGCTCGCCAACTGTTGCTTCGGTCACTTCACACAACAGCGGCGCCGAAGTAGGCTCGGCCACTTGCAGGTTTTCTAGCTCGGCTGGCGTTTCGAATAACGGTTTAGCGACTCGCCGAATTGGTTGAACACTTTGGCTAGGCAATTTCTTCTTTATTCTCTCAGGGTCCATGGCCAAGATCGGCTCACTTAACTGTTTGCCGGTTCCACTTTCACTGGGTACATCGGTTACGGGCACTGAGGCTGTCGTAACATTTGACTCCATGACTGACAGGTTTGACGTTATAAATTGCGATTCATTGTTCTGAGAATGTTCAATAACTAGCTGGTCGAATGTTTTTCTTACTTTTTTGCTCTGTTGAACCTTAAACACATTAATGTGCGGCCTATTGCCAAAATCAGGCATGTTCGGTCGTGTGGGAGGCGCCATTTTGAATTTGCACTTTCAAAGGTGTTTGACTCAATTGCCCTTGAGTCGTGTCAAGTTTCGCCGGCGCTCACGCGCTTGGACATGGGTCGGATGCACACGCTCCCGATGCAACTAGTGTCCACAGACTCCAAGACAATTATGAAAGCACTTGTTGATGGGGCAACCAAACGATGACGCGCGTGGGTGCAATCACGGTTTAAATTGGAATGTCATCCCTGTGGTTTAAAACTTTATCGAAAGGGCTCTTTAGGTTCATAAAACTAGGCTCAGGTCAGTGATGCTCAAAATGGGCATCATTTAAGTTTTCAATATGCAGCCGATTTAAGTAAATGAAATACCGGACGTCTGTTTTGTCGTAAAATGGCGTTGCGTCAAACGTTAATAAATTTATTTAAACCCTTAAGCATTTACACTATAATAAAACCACATTATAAATAACGGTATTTTCAAACTAATAATCTACTGTGGGATCGAGCACCCTCGATTAAACCCACATGTAATGTTACCGCTCGAGGACGCATTTTCGTATTTTACATCACTTCCAGCGCTTTTTGGAATATTTGAAAATTTAAACGTCGTACTACCATATGACGGGTACGCAAATACCAAACTTCCTTTTACTAACTATAAGGTCTTTACAAAATATTTCAACATAAACTTATCATATTATCGACACAGAACACATTCGACGTTAAACGTTATTACTGTCTGAAATCCTACTAGCGTCATATTTTCGAATGACTTCCGTTAAACGTATCTTAATTTTTGAAGAGGGATGTACCAGACATCATCTCGCTTGTCTCAAATACTACGTTAGCTTCGCGGGAACACGTTTTATTACTTTTTGAAGTTCAATAATAATTCACTCAAGTACGTTCGCAAATTGTTTCAGACTGAAACCACTTTTACTTTTGTTTTAATTCTTTACGAATTGTAAAATAAACAAATTATAATTAAATATTCCACTGTGACACCTTAAAAGGACGGAAGAATCCGTCCCTATATTTGCGAACAATAACCTGGTGGATATTATTTTTCGAAATTGATATTTCAAATAACAACTGTTTTATTAATTGGACTAAGGCCTGCCACACTATGCAGCAAATTCGTTTTACAGATGCGGAATTATGGTTACGTTTTTCAAATGATCTTTAAACCAACACACTTTGAAATTGAGCTGCTTTAAACAGGTCAAGGTGGCTTCCAAAAAAAAATATTTTATTTTTGCCACTGTATGTTGTGAATTTTTGTTTATTTTAACTTTTGTATCACATCGCTCATGTTTGTCACTTTACCAATAAAACCAAAATGAATGTACTTTAAATCTTATTCTCGTCAAACTTTGCTTATGCCCTATTTGCTTACTGAAGTTTCAAATATTTCAACCTCGAAGGGTCGATGGCTCCCATCATGTTCTTTAAAACGCATTTTCCACGGTAGCCAATTCAACACACAAAAATAGCTAGTTTATCACTTTCCTCGTTAGTTTTAATGTCAAAAATAAAACAACACTCAGCCCGAAAATTTAGGGTATGTTTCAAATACACTTGAACGAATGGTCTTTGAATTTTGCCGCACGTAGTATAACACTTCTTGCTTGCTTTTCTCATCTCTTTGACACCCCAAAGCAAATCTACCTTGTAATTTATTAAAAATATTTTAATTTTAAACACTCTGTATTTTAGGGATGACCTCTCCCACGCTCCTTTTCGTATTGGGAAAGTATCGATTGGAAGATGAATTGAGCATAGCCATTTTAGCTTAACAGTTCAGAGTCTCTTTTATACAAGAAACAAATTTTACCATTTTAATCGAGTTCAACTTAACTCTTGGAAACTATCGTTTAGTTGAGCAGATAGCGGTTGCACTCGTAGTGCCTTTGTTCAGCAGCTAAGCACATCGGAATTACTTCAAGTTCAACAACGCTAGGGTTCACGTTATTTGTCAAATAGAAAATTAACTAGCGGATCATTTGGTCCAGGGGTCTAGTTAAAGTTCCAGGAACGACTTCGTTCAAACGTATCGCTGTTCAGCGTACTTCTCCGGCTAACGAATCAACCAATATTAACGTATTCAACGAAATATGTCATCGCTACCGATTTGGTGTTACTCTACGTCGTACAATCCTCATAAACAAACGAATGTTATCAGCATCTTAGTTTATTATTTCGACTCACTTTAAGATTAAAGAGGGAAGTCTCTTCCAGCGTTATCGACCAATTCGGTACATTTTGGACTTTCACAGATCGGCCAGAACCACAAATTGCTCGTACCGCAATTCAAGAACTCTAAAATAGTGTTAGTACATCTAGATAACACTTTATGAAACTAGTCTTCACTTTACTGACGTGGTTACTTCTCAACTTTCAACTTAAGGAGGAGGCAGATACGACATGCCGGAAATTCGTAATTGCAATTTTAGCGAAACGTCTTCCAACTAATGGCTTCACTCGTGATGGAGCTGGGCGACGAAGATATACGAGATTGGTTCAAGCGACACAATGCGGCGGTCAGATCATCTTTTCAGAAACAATTTCTGATCCCCTGCTTTCTTACATTTCAATTATTTTTCAAATTCAACAATTCGGTATTCACTCAATCGAAATCGAAACGAGAAGTTATTTACTTTCTCATCAAATGCAGTGTCGTTCGACGGCAATCCAAACGTTACCAACATAGTTACCAGTTTCACCGGGAAATGGCGCTGTTCCTTATAAAGAACGGAACACCTGATGACAAATCTAAAATCAGCATCGCTCTCTTCACCTGGCTGTCATAAGGGGTCACTCAAAGTGACGATCTTTTCACCTGTTTGAATTCAACAACTCGGGGCAGACTCTGGTTAAAACCAAAGGTTCATCACTTGGTTCAAAGTCAATTGAACGGAAATCTTTTCACTTAAGATCGACGGAAAATAAGTATTTTCTCGTAGATGCACTTCCTAACTTGGTGCCTTCAAACTAAAAACTCTCCCCAGACAATAGTGGTTTCTTTTTCAACAATACAATCAAATCCTTTTCAAAAACAAGCATTTATTTCATGACTCAATGGTCAAGGTAGCGATACTCAGTCAAGTCTCTTTGCAAGAGTAACTCTGAATTATTTTGCATTTTTGCAAACACGCTTAAAGACACTTCAAATGAGTGTTTTCAGTCGAGTGTACTTCACTCGAAGGCATTAACTAATGCGTAACGGTCTTTTCATAAGACAAGTGTTTCTTTACACTTAAAAGGCATTCCAAATGCACAATGCTACATTTAAAGCAAATTCACGTATTCCAAAAAAAAAAAAAAATGCGACGTTCCTAACGCGCTGGTTTCAGAATTTCTCTCTGTTTGGGACTAGTTAGTAACCAAACTTAACAGCACCGAAAACCACGTTCGGTTTGAGATGCAATTATTTCCAATCACATCTTGTTTGGAGTGACTTACACGACACTATTGGGCGGCCGAGGCCCCTAGTATCACTCACTCGACTCGAGAAATCATTTCTTTAACGACTTCTCCTTCAGGAAGTTATCTTTTCGACAACTCCTCAGCGGCGGGACTTACATGGCTAGATCAAAGGCTACCACTGCCCCAAGTGGGCTAGGTTGTTATTCAGCTCATTTTAAATTTCGAAAGGATACACTGTACTCTTTATTAAAAACCACGCTCAACGTTTAGGGAGCTCCAAGTTAAAAATACCAAGTTTCAAACGACTTGAACTCAATTGCACTCGAAACGAGTGACACTTTGACAGTCAAAGTAGTGAAGCGGTACATCGAAATGCAACACTTGACTGTAGGGTCTTTCAGGTGCTTTACAAATAATATAACCCCTAACTTTAAACACAAAACACTCCTAATTTTAACGTTACTAATATTGGTAGGCTCACCAGAATATGGGAGGGCAAACTGTTTTTATCTTTTTTTTTCAGTTTGAGAACCACGTATCAGCAATCCCATGGTCCTGCCTCAATTGCTTTTCAAGATCAAGGGCTGGTTTATTTTCAGTAGGTTCTGGAATACTTCTTGCCCAAGCTCCATGAGACGCTATATTTTTTAAAGGGGTGGTAGCCACCATAACAAAGTTCAAAAGCTCAGACGCAGTTGGGAGGGCGGTATCGGTAGTTTTCTAGGACTAAATCGAGATTGTCAGCATCTTAAGTTTAACAGGAAGTCAGCATGTTATTCCGACGGGTCATAAGCGGCGGCATAATGTTTGCGGCGGCGTTAAAAAAAAACAGACATGTACTTAAAAGAAATCTAATAGCACCGAAAGCCTTTTCAGTTGAAGGGCCTGAGCATGTGTTGCTCTTCTCGAGGTTGCCATAGTCGTTTTTCGTTCTTAAAGTGTATGTCATCGTGTTCATGAGGTTGCTTTGGGTTTACTGAACTCCAGTTAGAGTTAGTGAAACTTCTCGGATGAAAAGTCCGGTTATCTTGCCAATTCTTATTGAAAGGTCTCTTTTCGAAATTCGGTCTTCTGAAAGGTTGTTCAACAAAGTTTTGTCGTTTTACAGGTTGTTTCCTAACCTGCCATCCTTCATAATTGGTTTTCTGTTGGTAAGGACGTTCTTGGAATGAAGGGAAACGACGTTGAGGTTCACGCGTACGCGGATTTTTGAAGTTACTTTCAGCCGAAGACTCTTGAGTGTCTAAAATCTTAGGATAACTAGCTTGTGGAATGCATCCACTAGGAGTAGACACAGGTTCTCGTTTCAAGATGGTTTTGGGAGCTTCGGTTACTTTCTCGAAGAATTTTGTCACATCTTCTAAATCTTTGCTCACCTGCTTGATTTTAGTTCTTGATTGACGTGTTGTCGTCGTGGTACTAACTTCCTCTGGGTTACTTTCAGTACTAACCTTAGATTCTTGCCCTGGAGGTCCTCGCGTTCTTAGTTTTTCCAAATAAGCTTCCTTACCGACTTTCAAAGGTCTTTCACTCAACTGATCAATCGAAATGGGGATTTCTTTCTCGGAGTTTTGTTCCTGAGCTCTCTTTTGGTTTTCTTGCTCACTTAAGGAAATTACTTTACGCTTTACACCTCTGGGGGATTCGGTACGTGTTATTTCTTCGATTTCAGCATCAAAAGTTTCGATGTTACTGCATTCCTCAATGTCCTCACTTTCCTCATCTTTTCCTTTCCTCATTCGGGATTCTCGTTGTCTACAAGGGCCATTGGTACTCTCGTTCTCAACATCTTCATCGGGCATGTACACATTAATCTTAGCTTTCCTTTCTGTCAGAGCTGAGACATAAGAAAGTTTAACACAGTTAGCGTCGCGGTTGTTGGGTTCATCTTGAGTATAATCGCGTTGTTTTAAAGTCCTTGCAATGCACGTAGGAGGTGGCATGGTGGCGCGTTCAATGATGTCAGAATCACAGTTCTGCTCTTCTGAATGGGTGTATATAACCGTTGCGATGGTCAGCGTGGGCACATGTTCGTAGACATTACTCTCGACAATTTGGTGGTCCCACCCAAAAGGATCTTCCCCAATGAATCTCAGCAAATTCAAATCTTCGAGATCTTCCTCGACATCTAAATCCACGTCCATCTGTGGGATGGGGTAGTTGTTCGAAAACAAATCACCTCGCAAAAGAGCTTTCTTCAATTTGGATCTATGCACTACATCATCTTTGACTGCTCTTCCCGCGTTCTGTTTAATCAGCTTAACCCTCGCGTTAACTCCTTCAATGGCTTTGATGATGTAGGGACCGTGATAATGCGGCAGCAACTTAGTAGTCTTTCCCACTTTTCGAATGGTTTTGCAAACCATGACAATGTCGTTTTTAGCAAAAGTATCTTTCTTAGTTGGCTTCCTTCTCGCGGCATCTTTCTGCTGGACTTGCCTTACGCGTTCGAGGGCGGCTTGCTGGCGTATAGTTAAGGGATCTACAGCGCGCGGAATAGGGAACAATCTATCGATAATTCGAACCGGTTCACG
>JAUJYS010006451.1:0-10312 GCA_033995665.1 Melogona broelemanni | reverse complement strand
GCCACAACCCGCGGAAAGAACGGGCCCAGATACAGGGTAGGCGTGGTTTGGCGGTACGCCCCAAACCACACCTAACACCTACACGAGTGATCAAGATGTCTTATTTTAGCATTGTAAAGTCGTCTCCCATTCCAAGATTTTTCTGTCGTATTACTGTTAATTCGAAGACGCCTGCGATATTTTCTTAATTAAAAAATGTCTTCTATAATATTGCATTAAATAATACTCTTTTTATATCGGCATCTTAAATCTCCTTTCACGGAAGGGTGGTCTTAAAACAACGCTCCATGGTAGTCTTTAAAAAAATGAAATTAGTTCCTCGGAGAAATGTAAGGATGGAAGAAACCGATTCCAAGATAAATTAAGACGCCTTGGTTTAGAGTGTGAGGATATCGAGCAGAATTTCCCCGCCTTGGGACACAGTTTTGTCGGCCAACGTCTTATTGTTGTAGAAACAGTTAAGAAACAGTAAAGGGAGGGGGGGGGGGACAATTTCACTCCAGCACACCAGCCGGCTGTTACAAACTTTTTGTTTATATTACACGTTTAAACTCCTGAGACCACCGCCCCTCCCCCCTCCCCAATTAATACGTTTAGCATTTTCCGGATCTTTCTTCCAAAATAAAAAATAACAGTATCAGGTTTCTAAATATTAACAATCCCTGGATCAAAAAATATAGTCGAACAGCGCTACCTTCTTATACGGGCTTTACTAATATTACAGCATTTGCTTGGCGAGCAACTTTTGTGAACTTTTCAAGTGTAAATGGATGATCGAAGTTGGCAGAATCTTGAATTTCTTGAAAAGTTCGTAAAAGTTGCTCGCTAAACAAAGATTCGCAATTGCTCTAATGTAAACCCTGTATTAATCAGATGTACGACACTTGATCACGATCAGGCGACACTTAAAAAATCCGGCAATCTGCTAACACCCGGCCGTAAAAACTACCGTTTGTACGCATGGCTACATGACGCACTTGAGGATAGCTCGCTATACCAAGTACCGGTACATTTTAGGTTGACAATAGGTCTCAGGAGGATATATACGCTGGTTTCCGTTTGGCAAGTGATTCATTTCTACGTGTGCCATCTGGAGCTAAGACCTTGAGTCACGAAAATGCATAATGCATCGCGTGGACAATTACAAAGAAAAAGTGGAAACCCGTTGAGGACCAAAAAACATTTTTTGACAGCTTGTTTATCACGCTGAGGCTGTTGCGCGATGTGAAAAATTGTCGACCAGAATTCTATTTAATTGTAGAAAAATAGTGTTTAGAAAATCAACTATTTTTCTACTGTAACCGGAAGAAAATTTCAAATTTGTCTGGATTCGATTTCAATGTACAAATTTGTAGAATATGCAATGTATAATTCAAGAAAAATTCGGGCAGTACTCTCAATCGTAGGCAATTTGAGTTTAGTGCACAAGTGATTCATTTTAACGAAGAAGTAAAATTAAAAAAAACCGATAAGCTGTCTAAAAACAATCTGAATTGTAGGGTAAATAATAATAAAAATTTTCGCTGATTAAAGTACTTGGTATTATAGTGGAAATTAACATATTAATGATATTTTCTAAACTTTTATTTGTACGTGGTGAATTTTAGTGTACATAATAATAAAATTGTCACGCATTATGTACCTAGTATTGTAGTGGCCTAGTGGAACTTTTATTTTTGTTAACATCATTTTAGGGTGTATTTTGCTTTTATGGCACACTGTATGCAAACAGTAACACCAGTCAATACATTTTGTTGCTACTAGTTCGCACGTTTTTTATAACGAATTTCAGAAATCCAGCGCAACGGCCCTCGATAGGGAAGAATTTATGACACGCTGAACGGAAGTTGTTTCAAGAACAGAAAGTTGGACCCAGGAAGACAGACGACCTCGAGCTATAAGATTCACCCCCTCCTCTCCCCTTCATCACAAAAAAATTCACACGTAAACGTTGATGTGGTTCTCCAAAAAGATCGGCGTTAATTTGCATAATATAAATTATGACTCCACTAGCGGCAAGGCCACCGAATTCGGAATTCCTAATCACAATGGCGGAGTCAGATTTATATGGGAAGGAGCCACAAGATTGAGGCCAAAGATGAGTTTGAAACGTGACCAACTTGTTACACACGCCATTTGGCACATCGCTACATGTACGGGGATTGAACAGAATAATGAAAACAGGTCAGTAAGGTGCGCAAACAGATCTGTTTCCATTATTTTATCCAACCCTGTACATGGTACGAATGAAGATTTTTTTTCCTCGTAACGGACAACACCGATTAGCAGAAACAATAGCTCTGACTTGGACATGGCGCAAGTGCCAGAGAAACTATCCGGTACGTACAGGGTTTGGACAAAATAATGGAAACACTACATTTGAATTTGATCGCTTCTGACCACACGCGTGCAAATGGAAGTATTTCTATCATTTTGTCCAACCCCTGTAGCTCTAAGTGTGTAATTAACGTTGTTTTGAACTATCACTTTTGCATTGTCAAATTGTAATTGCGTACTGCTAAAAATACTATCTCAATTTTAATTTGATGGGGTTTTATTTCACTGACATTTCGCAACACTTTTGGCGATGTCAGGTTAATCAAGCGATATCAGATCAGGCCCAGTTAAAAAAAAGCCTGTAGCCTAGCAATCAATAATAGATATAGATTTCTTTTATCTATTCACGTGTCTATACCTACGGTAACTCTCGAAAGAACGTGCTACCTGCCTGCGAGTAGAACTTGTTGTTTCTTAGAATACTACATTTTAAAATGATTGTGCATTCTTATTTAAAATTTTAAAAGAGGTTTCTATAAAATTTAATTTTAAGATGGTTCTACCATATTCACAGATATTGTGAATTTAAAAGGTAATCGTTCTTCGATAATTGAGTGTATTTCTTCTTCGTATTTGAATTTTTTGTCAATTAAAAAAATCCCCTTTACTAATTTTAAAAAAATGGAGGGGTTCATAATTTATAAATTGAGGGTTTGTAAATTTATAAATTGAAATTGAAAATATTGCATAACTCTACATTTCTCTGTATATATTTTTGCGTTATTATTTTCATGGAACGTGGCAATGGTGAATATCGTTACAAAATCTGTGCATATTTTGTTTATCATGTACGATCAAATGTTATTTTGAAAAGAAAAAAAAAAAAAATAGAACAAACATTAAAACGGAACATAGAAACAAGGCCAACCTGATCGTGGCGAAACAAAAAGCAGTACAACCGTTGGCGTTCATGGACACTGGCGAGCGACAACACTGCGTTCATGCAACTCTGAAACCGCAGATCACGGGTAGATCCGCTGTCCCGTAACGGATCGAACGACACCGCTGGTCATACAATCTCAACGAACGCGAACTCGGGTCACATGAATGGTCGCCGGGTCACCAAAAAAATTCTAAACGGATATTTGCGGGAAATCTTTTTGATCATCTGGTCGCGTTCACGATGCAAGATTGTGGAACAGTTAATTGCTGATCCACGCACGTGATCCTGGACGCACGTGATCACGAATACGTGTTGGAGCTGAAACGAAGTGACGTTTCACGTGCCAAGATTCGAACCGGAAATGTGTTATTAGGCCTAATTCTTACGAGAGATTCGAACGGAAGTAAAGAGTCACCGCACACTCTTGGCTGGGCTGAGTTGCCTCTCTGACTAACTGCAACTTCCATGTCTCAAAATCACATTTTCATCGGTCGGATTTGATGATCAGTTAGATTTAAAGAACCAAAAATTTGCATTTAAATCAAGCCATATTTTTGTGTTAATTCTCCAAGGCCTGTTCTTCGAGAAAAGTTGTCCAAGGCCTGCTCTTTAAGAAAAGTCGTACCAGGATTTTTTCGAAGGGAAATTTATTTCGTGGCGTGGTCGTAATGGAACATCCTCCTTAAAACTTATTTTAATCACTTTATAAACCGGATATTAAATTTCTGAGTTGATAAAGCAAAATTAGGCGTTCTGCTTCAAATCACCTTGTCGCGCGGTATTCAACACTTTCAACTAAATCACCAAATTTCGAAACGACGTATTCCAAATTTTGCGCAATGAAAATGTCCGCACTTCTTCTCCATGACCTCTGGCCTTTTGATGCACTTGTGATACATTGGTTGCTATGACTTATTAATCCTTGACGCGAAATTCGTCGAAGTTTGGCAATATCAGGCGGAAGGAATTCGAAAAAGCGGTTCTTGAACGCGGAAGGATATTCTGAACTATTGAAGAAAGCACACAAGGAAGCTGGACCAACGAGATATTAAGCTTCTCCGCTAAACGCAGCCTAAAGAGAAAAGTTCTCGTGCGACAACGCGACTTTTAAAGTTTGGCCCAGTTCCACAAAAATAAACAAACAGTTCTTTTATTGGTTCACTGCATGCAACCGCGAATGAAAATTGTGATCTACCCGTACATCTCGTTGGACGGTTTTCCCCTCTCCAAAAATTCAGCAGATCAGCATTTTATAAGAGCGTAACTCCTGTAGTGAGCATTTCTATATACTGGTGAGAACCATGTAAACGAATAGGACTCATGTACTCTACACCTTATAATCCCATTGCTCCAAGTCCCATACGAGCCCAAAAAAAAGCTTTGGCGGCATTAGCAAACCGTCCAATAAAAATAGAATTGCTGCTCGCGTGAAAGCACGGTTTGGATGTTCGCACGCAAAAGCGTGCCAGAAACCGAATTTTTACACCCCCGGACAATTGTCGGTGGATATATTTAAATCGGTCGCTGGCGCGAAACTACTAAACTGCATGTGCGTTTCTTGTACAGCTGGAGACAGGCGAATCTGAACGAGGTTGCGCCATGAAGCTCACACGGAACTCTTTTTAACAACAATGTCGCCTGCGATCGGAAAAGGCGAAGGGCGCGTTTATTATAAAAATGTTTGTCACGCGGGGACTGACTGGTACCTGCTGGTAAATTAGCCAATATCATCATTTGCAATTATCCGCAAAACATTTTAAATACTTGAGTATTTCCCTGCACTACATGGATACAATGCTAGTTGCACATTTCAGGGGCAGCGCCGGGTTTGGCGTTCAGTTCGCCTGCAATGCCGTCGTGTATGAGGTGATTGCCAATCAATCATTTTATAAGGGGCAACAAAATTGTCAAAACTGGTCGTAGCTAGTCAAGTGTGTGTGGGGGGGGGGAGGTTTCTTCGTCATGATTTGCGTCCAGAATCAGAGAGCAATAATGTAGTTAGTGATAATATAAGAAGTATTAAATGATAATTTTTAATGCGAGTATTTTACTTCCTGATATTTTTTTATATTATTTAAATTTTTTTTATTCCTGATCACTGTAGTTAATGTCACAACAGGAGATTCGGTACCTCTCGTGTTGCTGCGGCAAAATGTGAAGGGCACATTTTCACCACTACCCCAGGATCGAATAAACGACAGCCTGCGCCGGGAATCGAACCCGTAACCGCCCGCACCGTAGTTTGTTGTCGACTGGGCTAGCCGGGTTGTACAGTGTTGGAGGCCTGGCCCTTCTGGTGACCAAGAATAGGCCACCACTAGAATGTCGCATAGAAAACGGCGACATCTACATCAGACGACAGAAAAACTGACCTAGAACGCCAGAATCACGGTCATCGTCTCAAGAAAGAAAAAATACTTGGGAAAGGTTCGAATTTACACCTTTATTTACGCGGCAGGCACGGTGTGAAACGCATATAGAACATACAAATATAGAACTGCTTCGAAGTCACGATGTGTGCTAAGAGACGGTAAAGTCACGCACAATAGAGTTTACGAAACCTCGGTATATCGTACGTCTAGAAACAAAATGGCGGATTTGTCAATGGGTAACACGTGACGTCAAACGTTGACTTTCCACGTTCTTTTTTTCCTTCCTTATTCATGCAAATGTACTTGACACCATATCTGATTGTACTTTGAAAGTCATCTGTCGTTGTTATTTGAAAATCTGGTCCCGTGATTCGGTAGATGGTTTTTAATTATAATTAAATGCTCAAGTATAATTAAGTTTAACAAATGGAAGTCGCACGAAAAAAAATCCTTTTCATTTCAATTTCATGCGACGACGAGGTAATTGCTGTATGATTAAAAATAAGTGAAGATGACGTTGAATGATCGCAGATTCGAAATTACGTTTTAATATAAAAGGGCTCCTGAATACATTACAACAAAATAGTTCTTGTTGTAGTCGAGTACTCCATTCAAGAAGACTTTTATAATTATAATTTCGATTCTGCGAATATCAAACAACGTCTTCACTGAATTATAATTAAGTTTTATGAATAATTAAAAAGCACCTCTGATCGTATTTAAAAACATTCTCACAAAATTTTATGTTAGATACCAGTATTACCGTGAACTTTGGCGTGAGAATTGAAAATTGGCGTATACAAATTAATTTAATTTTTTTGGATGTTTCCATTATACAACTTTTGTACAACCATTGTTCAAACACAGTACAACTTTTCATTTTGAAAATCTTACGGAATAAATAAAGGAAAAGTGTCACGTGTGGGCGTGGCTCTCAGCGAAGGCACAAATACACAGTGTATGCACACACTGTGGTAGGCGGTAACGGTGACTTTTCTTTCAAGAAAGAGTCAAAGACACATCTCCACCACCACCACCACCACCTTCCGTGTCTCCAAAACACAAATAACGAACGAGATCTCGAAACAAACAGTCGCACCAAACATGGACGTCAAGATGTCCTCTACCACAACGAAGAATTAGTCGAACCGTGACCAACACTTAAAAATCCCGCACAAGGTCGATTTCCTGTGTCACTGGCGTCACGCTCTACCAATTACACATTTTTTTATCAGACATCAGCGACAGTCACGAGAGACAGGGATGGATGATGCGAGCGAAGCAAAGACCTTTATAGATCGAATCCGAGCAGACCAATCATGAGTCTGAAGGCGAGGTAATACAGAGACCCTGCGACCAGAATCAGCATCATATAGAGATACCATGTTGCACAGTGGCTAGCGTGTTCGCCTACTATGCCCGTGATCGCGGGTTCAATTCCCGAACGAGATCTTTGCAATTTTTCGGCTGAGATAATTTCCTAATAACACCTTCTTTCGGAATGGAAGTAAAGCCGTGGGATCCGTGCCTGTACGATGGCAGGCACACGTTAAAGATCCCTAGCAAGGATAACAATTGTACTGTATCTGGTGGATATGAAGTGTTTTGCTGTGACACAACATTAAATTAAGAACAAATAAATTTTCGTTCGTTTAAATGCTTATAGCGTGGTAATTTAATCGGGACTTTAAATTAAATACTCCAGCAAAGTTTATTCGTTCTTAACTCGATATTCATTTCGGCGTGCTCCTGCAGCTTTATAAACTAAATTAGTTTTTATTATTGTTAGTTAGTTATTTATTCAATCCTACCTAGGTAGCATCAACTAGGAAAAATCACCAGGTTGAAATTGCACAACGCGTTAGCAATGTGAAAATGCTTCAGAAATTGGTCTAAAGAGGATATAACTATTAAATAATGGCTACCTGTTTTTTTTTTCCCAGCTTCACGACAGAACGGAAGCTATTAAAAAATTGCAAAGGAATATAAAGCATAGCATATCGAGCTCTAAATCGATATGCATGATAGATCAGACATTATCACCAGCGCCACATTCATCACCGTTGTTTCAGTGATCCCATAAAATACCCGCCGAAGTTTAAGGACAATGTTATCACCGCATTATTGTTGTTCTCGCATACTATAATAATAAGATAACCGGTGCTGCCCTAAAACTTGAAAACTGAGTCATTCACTATGTACACAATGCAGAATAAAAAATAGTAATTCGTTAGACCTAGTTTACAAGGACAATTGACAACTATTTGCAGGGACAGCATCTTTGTAATTCGAAATTAGCTTCTGGTCTCAGCAGAAAAGCTGTGTAATTTATGCAGGTATGTCTGGTATCGTTAACATCATCAAGTGCACTCCCTTTTACTAAGTAATAGTCCGGGCACATCTATGACAACATGCGAGTAAGATGTACATCTGTACTTCCCACTTCGTATAGGACAGGATAGGTTGCATTATAAATTCTTAAGAATCTGTCGGTCTTTCTTCCTCCTTCTTCGGTCATATCTTCTTCAGATCCCCTACCTTTCTTTTATTCCTGAACACTGAAGTGAATATAACTATAGGAGATTCTGTACCCCTCGTGTCATAATTTCATCAGTACCCAAGAATCGATTCGAAATTAAAAAAAAAACATTAACGATCTCTTATAATTCACATTTTATAATGAGATGAAACGTGCTTCTCACCAATTAGATTAAAAAAGTCAATAGATGAAAACATCGTTTCAGAGGTGCTCACCAGATGGTGCGCTGAAAAAACAGCTGCGGCCGATGCTTCTACAGCAAATCCAAATTGAATTTGTGAATTGCTTTAAAAATGAACTATGACAAGCAGAGATCTGTGTACGCGGGAGAGCTTTGGAGGATTTGGTTTAAGAATTCCTACTTGAGATAGGATCGCACGGGACAAACACGTGAAATTAAAAACCCGGATTCCGAAAAGATCGCCCCCAAATGGAATGCGGTAACCGGCTCTCCACCAGCGTAGGTTATACAACCTACGCGTATCGATACAACCTGTGAGTGTATCGACGCGAGTGGCGCCAGCCAGTTTGGTTTCATAACGCCGATGACGAACGTTCGTCTTCTAGGAGTTGCCGGCCCTCCCAAATACCTATTAACTGATAGCATCCATCAACAAGTGCCTTGCACATATGTTTTAAATGAGATTCAGTCATGGGGGTTGATGCATTGAGTCACTGCTTAGATGAGAGAAATTGACGTATATCCTCATGAGACCAATAACCAATGCAAAATGTAAAGCTCTGCAGCAAAGATCATTTACACGATGGAGCATTCCACTTTTATTAAAAGACAAGTCAAAGACGTTTAATGTAGATAGATAGATAGATAGATTAGATTACATATAGATAGATTAGATTAGATAGATAGATTACAAAAAAATAAATTCGGCTACACTGCAAAAGTAATTTTAGAATGTCGAAAAGTGTGATTCCATTTTAATTTTTGAAAAAATAGTACAGGTATTTTTTATGTTACTATTATTACTATATCAGAATGGTCAGCCAGACCCAATTATTGTATAGATTTTAATTACAATTTCAAAAAGGAAAACTTGAAAATAAATTAAACATGCAATGCACTTTTGCAATTCTTATCACGCTCAACATCATCACATCATACTTTTTTCGAGACCGTAGAAGTTGGACACACCTCACACCAAAAAAAAAACTGTCTAAATGATCGTCAACGCTTATGGCGACAACCAAAACATGATTTAGTTTTTTTATGATCTTTTTCTTTTCTTTTTTCTCTGTTTCTTAATGGCTTAAAAAGGCCCGAAATGGCGTGGCCCCCGAGATGGAAGTAAATTAAGAACTGGGCGGAGAATTCTGTAACAGTATATAATGGGAGCTGTGTGCCCGATTTTAGAGCGACGCGCGGACGAAAGAAAAAAAAAACAATTTGAGGGAACGCCCTCGTCCAGTTTCGCCCTCGCGGGTCTACCACTCCACCTACACCGAAAAACACGGGAGATTAACTTTATTTCTAAGACGCCTGTGTCTCGTTAAGTCCGGTTATACTTGCTATAGAGAAGGAAAAAAATGTTTTTTCTCATTTTTTCTACCACCTGTGCTTCATTTTTGCCTCGACCGAATCCGGCTTAAGTGCTTGACGCGCACGTAAGGTACATGCAATGATGCAAGACTACACAGTCGCTATCATCACAAGCCTGTTTGTTGCATCAATCCTTATTGGATTCAATGAACTGAAAGAACTAGAAGCGTCAACTCGTAGAATAATTTTCTAGAAAAACAAGTGTTGGGTTCGTCCCTTTTCAAAAAGAAACGGTTCCAGTTCCCGTTCCTCCCATGAAAAAAGGAACCAGTTCCCTTTCAGTTTCTACAGAGATTAAAGGGAACCTGGGCGTTCCTTTTGAAAAGGGACCTGGAAGTTTTCCGTTCCATGGATTAACAAATATTTATGAAAATATGCCGAGTGGCGTAAGGAATGAGGCTCACGTTTTTTTTTTTTGTGATAACGTTCATTTGCGGAAGCTCATCTAAAAGACTTATGCCGATTTGTGGACACAGATCTAAATCTTTAGCGAATCTGATTGTTTCGCTGTCGACACACGTTGAAATATTGTTTTCATAGATAATTGATTTAGCTTAGGGGTGGATCCTGCAGTCTGGCTATTCCAGCTGCATCCCTCTTCCCTCCCCTTCCCTGCCCCTCACATA
>JAUJYS010006450.1:0-10313 GCA_033995665.1 Melogona broelemanni | reverse complement strand
AAAATCCGGTCTTTCGCGAACCGCTCTTCGCTTCGCTCGCGCGCTCCCTGTCCGCTCCGTTGTGCCCGTAAACTGAAGGTTAGCCGCTGATTTCAATTGTTTTAACCTTTCTTGCTTTACTGAGGTAGTGGCCTGTATAAAATGTGTTGGTGTGCATCTTTAGCTAATTGTGAATGATAAATTGAACATGTTCTTCACTGAAATCAAGCTGAAATGAAGCTCTTTCGCCATTGCACTCGTTAACCTCTCCAGATTTTGCCTGATGCGGCATCACAGCTTGTTCACAATCTCTGGCATGATTGCAATGGCTGTAAGTCCACTTAGAGGATGCACTGCACTCATGCCCATCATCTCCTGGAAACGATCAATTGTTTATTTGACCTTTATTTTTCCATATTCAGTGGCTGCAAGAATAGCTGGATTCTATATACCGCTCTGGTTCTAGGTCAGAAGTTAAGGCTTGGCGAAAATATTAGGTCCCACACCGGTATGGATTGTAACTGTTGTGATACTAGGAAAATGCCTGGTTTCGCCCGGGATAAGTGGGGAAATATTAGTTGTAAAATAGGACAGCATCGTTTTTGACTGATCAGTTGACATGCAAGAAGTGTATCCGAATCCGAAGCGGGTACGCACTGTAATATTCTTTGTACCAGTGCGGTGTGAAAGGCGCCCCTGCTCCCATCTCGCGGCCAAGCGCTAATGCCGATAGATTCTTATTAGGCGGCAAACAGTGCCGTGTCGTTCTTTTTCATTAGTCAGCGCGCGCTCAAATGCAAGAAGCACGTGATAGAGGGCTGATGACGTCATCGGCATTCGGCGGCGCCCGATTGGTTCGCCTCCTCCTCCCGCCCGCACGTGCACGGGCGCTCTTCGCCAATGGTTCCCCACAGACGCATTAGCGTTTTTATTCCTCACTTTTGCCTCTTAAAAATCTGTGGACCACGGAATTAAGTCGCATAAACTAACGCGCTCCCCTCCCCACCTTTTTTTTTAGGAAAAATTCCACCCGCACTATAGTCAACCATTCGTGGAACTTCCTTCAACCAGAACCGTTTCCTTTTTTCTTGCTGACTGGGCTGGTATCTATTGAACTCCGTATCTATGAATCCCTGTTCTATTTTAACTTACGGCTATCTATCCTCTTGAGTCCCGAGTTTTGGCTAGTCACATAATGTGGTGAGTGTCCCTCTCCTGTCGTGTCTTCTCTTCGAACGATCGTTCTAGAGCATTCCACTTTCCAATTTTTGCCAGTGAATAGGTCTTTCATCTAAAATTTGACTTTATTTTTGAAAAATTGCTTCTCTTATTCGAAAGAAAGTTTTCGTAATTTTTAGCAGCCTGTTGGATTTTAATATACAATTATATTTGAAAATTTGTAAATCAAAATGATTTTTAAATTTGTTTAATGACATTTGAAATTTCCCCATTGCTTTTTAAATGAGCAATTAGTAAGTCTGGATTAGTAAGACACTCTAGTTAAATGCAGTGAAGCATAGCATGTTTGTTGTGTGTGATTGCCTTTGCTCAGGGGCAGCGGCCATCTAATAGTGACTAACTAGGATAATTTGAATAAATATTTAATTATGTATTAAAAAAATAGACTTTAGACATTTCCAAAGTTTAGAATTTTGTAGGATGTTGACCCACAGTTTTTTCTTCTTCTAAATAATAGAATAGTAAATCCAAAAAATATGATCTGAAGAGTTTGTTCCTGATCTTTTCTCCCCTTCCAAATATTTCACATAAAAAAATATAGATGTTAATAACGGGTCTCCTGAGGGACAAAGTACGATGACACCCATCCTTATGTTTACGATGTCAGATCTCTATTTAGGCCTACTTGGCAGTGTAGACTCCATAAATCCTAATATACGGGTTTTTTTCTTCTTATTCTTGTTGGCCCAATCTAGAACGGTCGAGTATATTCTCATGCGAAAAAAATAGTGATGGCAAAAGCACTCCTGGTTTCGGCATTTTTGGGGTCCGCATTGATTTAACCACGGCGTCGAAAAGCGGCAAGATTAACTGCTGGATTTATTTAGCGCTTGACTAGTGGGCCGACCACGCCTATCGATTAAATTGTTCTTTCTGTGTGAACAGGGTTGCGTGGGACGAAAAAGGATCCTATCCGGAACGTCCTCGTATTTTCTCTGAGGCACTTGGGAACGTAATCGTTTATTTTCCAAGGAACTTGGGACTCCTTGTTCAACTCTTTGTTCTAGGAAAGCACGGTCTGAACTCTGAACGTATTCGTTCCTATTTCTAGGAATCTTAAGAGAGGAGAAAATCGCTTATTTTTCTCCTAGGGCGGTAACCGATGCTCGTTGAGCTCAAACATATTTTTGCTCAAAAACTAAAAAAAAGCTTAATTTTTTTTTTAAATTGAACATTTTATATTTCTAAGAAGGCACGTTTGGAACGGCTATTTTCTTTTTTTTTCACTACGTTCCAAATACGTTTCTTTTTCTTAGGAACGTTTGGAACGGCTATTTTTTTAGGAAGAGCCAAGGACGTTCCTCTTTCATAGGAACAGCCAAATATGTTAATTGTACTGTGTGTACAGAAAACGTAGTCAATCCATGTTGATATCGATAGTACCTATAGTATTGGCCATCGTCACTACTCGATTGCTGACTAAAAATATGGTCGGGAACATTTTGCTTCAATTTTGATAGCAAAACGGAAATTATTTGAAAATCAAATTTAAATGTGAGAATTTCTCTGAGAAAAAAATAGTCCATATCTCCATAGCAAAAAAAAAAACTAATATTCCATAGCTCTTTGTTGAGGCGACCAGGAACGCATTCTTTTTTCAAAACTCAACATTGTGCGTGAATGGGCTTCGTTCCTTTTGGAAAAAGGAACGAAGAACGGCATATCTTCTTTCTTTAGTCAGAAACAAAGAATTGAATGCTTTCTTTCTTTCTTTGATGAGCAACGAGGAACACGTTCTTTTTTTTCAAAACTTAGTGTGAGTGGGGTACTGGCGTCACCCATGAGCTTCCATTAGGGAGTCCAGACCTAAGGGGTGGATCCTGCAGCCTGGCTATTCCAGCTGCCAATCCCATCCCTTCCTTTCCCTGCCCCTCGCACATCTTCATAGAGACATGAGGGTGCAGCAATACTGTAGTTCACTAGGCACTACGTTGATTTAAAAAAAAAGGAAAGTACTCAACATGCGCGTGAATACGTGACTGAGCATGCTTTTTTGCGTTCGTCTAAAACAATTTAAACACGTGTACGATAGCGTCTCGTCGAAATAGGGAACGGCGCCATTTCGATCGCGGTCTCCCAACTGTTCGAACGGCTTTTTCCAGTGAACCCATTTGTCCGGGTGCGTTAATATATTAATGCGCTTCCTAACTTGTCCGTTATTAAATTGGTGTGCGGTTGCCTGCGTCTTCCCCCTGTGGCTAATATCTTGGCGAATAGGGCGTTTGAGTGTTGTGACCAATTTGCGTTAATTGGAAGAACTTCTTAGGAAATCGCATTCGTTAAAACAATTTATTCGGAGTGTGTATTAGTCGGATGGGTATTGAGCTGATTTTTATTTTCTGTTTACCTAATGGTTTCGTCGTAGTGAATTTTGTGTCTGGGTTTCCTGGAAGAAAATCGTAAGTTACAATTGTATATTAAAAAGGAAGTTAGTAAGGTTGAATATAAGTAGTCATTTCGCTGTAATTTCTTCCTTGCTTTTTAATTATTTATGTTATGCTTAGTATTTTTTGTCTATGAAACATTAACGCGTAGACAAAATATTCAGAACGTAATTTGCGATTCGTTGAAATTTAAATCATTTTTATTATTATTTGGTTTTGTTAGTTTGTTTCTTCGTGGCGGTACGACGGTCCCGGGTTCGATTCCAAGCTCGGGGCTCTTTTTTATTCGATCCCGCGGTACAGGTGAAAATTCAATAACTGATACCGCAACCGTTCAACTATTTTCAAACTTCTAGAAACTTAACGATTGTTTCTAATTAATAACTGTCCTATTGCGAATTTTGACGAATTATCGTCAAAATTTCGTCGTAGTGATTAAAATGTCCCATAAGATTTCTGCACAAAATTTCTTCTCATTCGAACAGGTCAAAGTTGGTTAAAAATGACCTCAAAGATGTTGAAACAGGAATAGACAATAGTTTAGGAAAATAAACAATAGTTTAGGAAACCACAGACCTTATTCAAATTTCGCAAATAAAAGACTTGAGATCCATCTCGGACGAATCAAGTTTTTTTTACTATCTCATATGTTGTGGGTTGTTTTCTCCGTCTCTCGCATCCACATTTGAAGCAGTCTGTCCTAACCTTTTTTTTCTCGAGTGGTGCCTTCCCTCCGTTAAAGCTTGTATTTCACTGCGCTACCAGTCGCTGCGACTGCACGCGCAGCGCGTAAATCGCAGCATCAGTACAGCGAACAGGGTGACTCACCGCGACGTCATGACTCGTCGCTCGTCGCTCGCCGCGCGAGTCGAATTGAACATGTTTAATTCTACTCACCAGCAGCCAGCGACTACTGACGAAAGCAAAAACGGCTCAAAGAACCGAAGCTCGGTTCGCAGCACTGATGCTGTGATTTGCACGCTGCGCGTGCAGTCGCAGTGACTAGTAGCGCAGTAAAAAACTAGCTTAAGGGTCGCATTTCAGTGTGTCTGGTAATTTCGGGTCGCACGCATGGTGGCGCGCGAGCAGACAGTCAAGTTTTAAACCTGCCAAATTTAATTAAACTCCTCTCGAATGAGAGGGGGAGGGTGCAACGCCCTCACCGTCAAACGAATTGAGCTCCGGTGACCCGAAAAATAATTTTCTTTCTGTGGGGGGTGCCGCGCAGCACCGGCTGTAAGAAGAGGGAAAAGTATTTGCGTATTACTGTTCTAATACCACTACCGTCGGAACCGTGTCATAGCCCGCCCCCAATACCCATTCACTGGCAGCGGCAGAGCATAAACCGCGTTCTAAGTATCGCTAAATAAAGTTAAACCTTTTTATTAGTCGCGACCAACAATGAGGTCCGGTAATAGATCGCACAAACTAAAATTTCCACTTAATAATAGTATACGGCAACTGGTGAGATTGTGATGGTAAAGAGCAACTGATGAGATTGTGATGGTAAACAGCAACTGATGAGATTGAGATGGTAAATATCAACGGATGAGATTGGGGTGATAAACAGCAAATGGTGAGATTGAGGTGGTAAATAACAAACGGTGAGATTGGGATGGTAACCCTATCGAAACCAGTCTTGCTAAACCAGGCTAGAGCAATCCAAAAAGGTTATTCCAGCAGTGGTAAGCATTAATTGAGAAAAACTGATTAAACATAAATAAAATCAGTGATGGTAAAGTCCGATAGTAAGACACTTTTAATCCGTCAGGTACAGAGGATAAGCATGTTCGTTTTGGTGTGGAAAAATGTTAACATTTTACGTAGTCTTTGTGTCTTTGTGGTAAAAAAATTATACCAAGGTCCGCACTGCAATCTCCGCATAATCGTCAGTAAATCCGCGCGGATTGAATTTTCTGTTAATCCGTCACCCTGCGGTGACGGATTGATATTCAAAATTTGCTGGCAAATACCGCGGGCAAAGAAACGGAGAAGACGGTACTATCTCTGCAAAAAAAAAATAATTCTAGACTATGCATATGAGCGTATAATATTGTGATTAAGCATTTGTCGCGTTCAAGTGGATTTCGATTCGGAGAGTTCTGTATCGGCCCGATCCGGTGATTCTAACTTTTTTTTTCGGGACGGTAAATTGTCTGAATGGTAATGTATAACATACGAGGGTTTCATTTGGTTATTTAGTCGCTGGTCTGCGTGTACCGATCCTCCTCAGACCCACATCTCAACGGATAACTTTTTTTTTACTGAAATCGGGAATGATTATGGCGATATGGCGATTTTCATGTTTTATATCCTGAAACGTGCTATCATCTATTTTTTAGTGATCTCATAACATAATACTATGTAACTCTCTAATTGCCTCAGCAATTATTGAGGGGTATATTTTGACCAGTGTCACGAGATTGACTAACGAAGGCCTGAACCGGGAATCGAACCCGTGGCTGTCGTACACGTATCGGATGCTCTACCTCTGAGCTATGACGACTTTTCACATTTTCTGACGAATGACAAAAACACCAATAATCTCTTTCTTGATCGAGAACGTTCCAACGTTTCTCAGAAAATGAACTAATTCCTTGAAACGATAGGTGCCATTGCCGTTCCAACTTAAAACTGGTTGCTGGTACATATCGTAATTGTAATTATTTTCATCTAAACAATCTTTTGATTTGACTAATCAACACAGATTTAGTACTATTCCGTTTGTTGAGGCCGAACAAGACTTAAAATCTCTGAGAGATCGAGACTCGCGAATCGATCGCAGTTTGGCTGCAGTGTTACTGCGTTTCAATATCGCAGCTTCTTCATTTTTATTTCCAATTCCCCCTGTTTTTAGTTCCCATCCAGAATTGTTTTTATTTCTAGAAGATGGGACTTTTCGTACGGTGTATTACCATGTCTACTGAAATATTGCTATTGCTTTTTTTTTAACTCTCTTTCTTATTTTATACGATGTGAAACAAAGGGTAACTATAGAACTGAGTCTACACATGTGTATACGCAAAGGTTTAGTATATCCTCCTTGGAATCTGGTAGACCTCGCGGAACATTTGAATTTATCAAAATTTCATGTTGTTCTTCGAATCTTGGAAAAGTTATGAAATATTTTAGTTAAAAGCGTATGACAAAACGTCCATTACAAATGGCCACATTTGCCCGCATTTGCCCACCTTTGCCAATATTATTTTTTTTTTAGAAAAGCGAAGTTCTTTGCATTTACTTGTTTATACCAAACGATATTCTGATTTCTATGTTACTGCAGGAACAAATTTGTGAATTGTCTCGGGAGGATATATCATAGTATGATGACTCAACGTTGTTTGTAATAGTGTGTATTTTCTCGCAATCCGTTAATGCAAACTGCTCGCAGTTTAGCCGTTGTCTATTTGAAAATTTCGTGGTAACCCAAATCTCGACAGTGTGGTTTTTTTTTTTTGCTGTGAAAGCCAACACCATCAAAATGCACTGTCGTAAGTCGTAAGTATCAAATCACCCGTTAACGCGTATTTTTTTTTTAGTGAGGCGAGATTCCACGCGTTTGTAATGTGGTGGAAATGGTTGCCGATTCGACTGCACAGTCTATTTTTAAATCCTGCTTTTTATATATTGAATAAATCTGTGACGATGCAGCGTGCTGCGCATTGCGAAGGCCAAAATAGGCAATTAATTGCGGCTGGTGGTAACAGGCCTACAGTAATCTTTGGCATTTCCCTTAATGGTCGCAATTTCTGATAGGAATAAATAAAAATAGAGAATTTGAAGTCATAAACAGTTATTGGTCTAAACTATCGAAAATGGCGGCTCGTGACGTACCGAGCAAATACGCAATACACAGGGCAAGATTAGCATACAGATTGGCGCACAGGGCATATTTAATTAATGTTTGCGATACATTTTTCAAGTTACGAAAGAAGAAACTTTCGTTATTACTTTAAATTTTTTAATAAAATTAATATTTAAAAATCACAAGTGTTCAAAAATTACGTCGTTGTTTTTACGTACCGTACGAACGATGACGAGTAAAATCTTCGAATGGAACAATTGATGAAAATTATTATTTTGTAGGCCATTACCGAAGAAAATATTTCAACTCGTAAAAAATTATTTATGCAGCATATTAAATTTAATTACAATTACAATTTGTACCCGCGAGCAGCCCCGGGTGGGGGGCCTATAGCGGGGGTTAATTAAAGAAACAAATCGACCACAAGTATGGGCCTTAACTTAAATTGTGCTAACTCAGGGCACACCGAGGATAAAAGGATAAAACGGGATATAAACGGCCGCGGTACGACCCAGCTGGCATAATTGGTGCTTGTGGTCGGGTTGAGTCGTTAAATTTTCTATGTTTCCAACGTCAAATTTAACAATTGTATTTTGGCACAATCGATGTTAAAGCATATGCTTGTGGTCGGTAGTGTCTTTACAAAATTGGACAAATCATTTATCGATTTAATTTTAGATATTCCTCGATTTTTGAGGGACATGCCTGAAATTGTTCTATGTCTATTCACTTATTTCTGCGTTCATGTAGCACCGTAAAAATTGTAAATGCCAAAGCAAAAAATAAACTAAAATAATAAAGAATTAATATTCTGTACTGATATGCAGTAATAAGCTTTGCTGTAGACGTCACAAGTTTGGAGTAACGGAAACCTGAAAGAGTCTCGTAGGGTTACCATGTAAAAACAACGACGAGTTGGCTAGACTCCGTAAATGGTATTGAATTAATTGATATTTGTGAGCCACATGTTTAAAATAAATGTAATTTTTTGTTTAAGATTTCCTACTACGACCTTTGCTTGCTACCCGAATGTAATTCTGATGCTCTATTGCGTGCTGCTTTCGTTTCAATATAAATTGTTTATGTCTATTTTTCGCTGCAACCCTCTTCTACCCACCTACCTCACCCCAAACCACCATCAATATACTGCACACGCAAGCTCTCGCGAGTCTTCACAGACTTGAGATCCACAACGGATTTTTCTTGCAAAAATCTTCAAGTATTGTTCATTTGGGAGTTGGGTTTATTCTACAAGAGCAGTTTCCTTATAGCGAGGTCGCCAAAAAATAATAAACCAAATTGAATTTGGAAAGTCTAGAATGCCACGAGAAACCGCCTGGCAAAATGGAATCCTTTTTTTGTCAGCTTCTCAAAGTGCTTCGTTACACTTGCAGCTCGCAATATTCTCCTGAGACCTCGTGTTCACAAAGCTAACTGCATGCCCGTGTCTCTATGGAGGAAATAAGATTAATTCCCATGAAAATGAAATAACCTGGAATACGTTGCTGTTTTGTAAAACTGTTTGTAATTTGGGGATAAAACTTTATTTCTTCTTGGCGCTGCGATAGCCGGTGTTAACAAAATTGAAACTCATTATTAGTTTCAATTTTTTAAAAATTGTTTTTAGGAGTTTACTGAAGAGTCAGTCTCAAAGTCACCCTCCCAATGCCAAAGTTTTATGTTTAGATAGGGATCTTTCAAGTGTATCTGTTATCGTATTAACAAGGGTCCCGCTTCCATACCAAAGGAAGGCAAGAGTACGAATTTCTCTGGCCCGAAGATTTCCAGAAAGTTCCATCGGGACTGGAACCCACAATCACGAGCCAATTGCTGCATCGCAGTTTAAAAAGCATACGCAGATTACCGAAGTTTTAAAAAAATCGTTCGCTCTTTGACTTAAATTTGTGAGAGCAGTAACACTAAAGAAACGAGAAAACCAGGAAAAGACTGGGGTAACGAGGCATAACGTACATAAATCGGCTGATGATTATCTGAAATAGGGTGAAATACGTACCCGGAGAATGCAAGTTACGATTTTTTTTAACTGATTGAGTAGTAAGGCTTATTTCGTTCACATAACGACATTTTATTATATTTTGTGAAGGTCTATTCAATTTTTTTTTTGCTTTATGCTTAGAGCTTCGCCAGCTCAAGTCGTCGTTACCCCCAGTCCTGTCCTCGTTTTCTCGATTCTATATTTTACATACAAGACGACAATTTTTTTGCTGTACATAGGCCTACTTGACGGATGATGTTAAGGTTCGTGGTGGTGGTCATTCGTGGTAGGTATATTTACAAAATTCGTGTTTTAACAGTAACACTGTTCGAAGCAATTTTGTTTATCAAATTTTTCCAATCCGTGGGTACAGTTGGTACAGTAGAAATCGAAAGATAAAAATCAGAACATATTCAATCATTTTGTGTGTGTGGGAACTCAAGAAGATGCACGGAACAAAAAGCGATTATTTGACGTCACATTTCGTGTAACTTGCGTATATTGGATTTCCTCCTAATCTTGTTGGAAAAGGAATTTTGACACTTATCAGCGATTCACGAAATTCATAAAACATGTTTTATGTCGGCCGGGCCTGACAAGAGTATATGCTTAATAGCCGTGTACACATGCAACTGCCTGCGTTTTGGAAAGATTTGCAGGGGAAGATATTTTTTTGCCCTCGAGGCGCTGATTTCTCTGGTGTTCGTGATCCGATGAACGTTTTTATATTGGGTTGTTAGACTTGAGTTGTACAATAAAATGATAAGGTGTGGACTCATTTTTTTTTTAATCACCGTAGCGCCTAGTGCACTACAGGATTACTGTTCCCTCGTGTCGCTATGGCGATATGTGAGGGGCAGGGAAGGGAAGGGAAGAGGGATGGCAGCTGGAATAGCCAGACTGCAGGATC
>JAUJYS010006449.1:0-10313 GCA_033995665.1 Melogona broelemanni | reverse complement strand
GGAAATAGTGGTAACTACCTCGCCACCACCACCACCACCACCACCACCACCGTTCATTCACACACAAAGGAGAAAGCAAATTGAATTCATTTGCCGTGCACTATTATTAATGCGCGTAATTGTCCCCGCGGTGACAAATAGAGACCGTGCGCACCTCGCATCAGCTAATCGACGTGGGCGATAAACTTCATGGCGTCTGACCAGCGGGGTTGTTTCACGCTCAGTCGAGCTCGAGAATATACCCGCAATTATCGCGTTAATTGAAATGAAAAGACAATTGAGTAGTTCACCGATTGACACACTGAAAGAAAGAGACCACTTTCTCTGCACTTAACTTTTGATGTGCTGGTTGACGCAGGGTTTAAGAAAAGGTTTTAATTTGGTTAGAAGAGCGACAGAGAATTAAAGGTTTCGACCGCGAAAAATTTACTCTAGTCGCCTGGATTAGCTAATGTTATAATTTAACATGCCAGCACTTGCAGCATGTACCGTGCAGATGTATAGATACTACAGGTGTTGGAAAATGTCTAAGACCTCGTTATCACACCTGGACGTCATTAACTTTTATCCAAACGCCATTAAATTGGTTTTAAAAAAAGGTGAAATTGGTTTTAAAAAGGGCTCCGCGAGCAAAAATGTTTAGGAAACACTGGTCTCAGAGGTGTTGAAAGTATTTGCATTACTAACAAGGGAAATAATTAAACAATGGTGGTGTATAAAATACACGCAGAGACAGATGTAGAATTGATTGACAAAAACTGATTAAACGTAAATAAACTCTGTGATTTAAAGTCCGATAGTAAGACACTTTTAATAGTTAAGTGTAGTAATTTTTAAAATAATTAAGTTTTATAAATCTTTCTTAAAATAATTAAGTTCCATTAAAAAAATTATTTCTAAAATGCCATGGTTACATGGTATTTGGATTAATATTTATTATCGTAAAATGCGTATTTAGTGCACAATATTATTAACTGCAATAAACTTCAATCATAATTATGGTCAATACAACTCAATTTATAAAAAAATATTGAAATATTAAAAATTGACTTAGAAAGTTCAACTTAATATTTTTTTAAAAAATTCATAGTACAGTATATTGTAATTCTTAAATAATTCGTGAACCCATAGGTTCACGAATTACAGTATACTGCTGACAACGCCATTTTCGTCGTTGTGAACTAACGTGTGCACCAATTATATAATATGTGCGAGAAAATGAAAATATTTTGCCATAATACTGATGGCTCATCGTCTCCTTTTTTCTATTTCCAACAGATCAGTGGATTTCGAACAAAGCAAGCGTAACGAAAATAACCTCATTGAACTTTCTTTATGGCGTATCACAATGACAAGTGAAATGGATAATGTGTAATTACGTGTGCTTGGCCATATCTTCAAGCATGTTACTGGGCCTCGTACAATACAACTTGTGTGCAATGGGTAGACTAGATACTTATACTTCAAGGACGATTAAATATTGGCATAGGATGATGATTCACTCCTAATGGGCGGTTGAGCGATCGCTTGTTATTGAAATCGAGCGAAAAATAATGGTTTTAAAAGTGATTTATATCACGTAGTGCTAATAACTGTTCAGTCGATGAAAACATTTTTAGATAAATTATGTTGTTGCAGGCTGGTAGGGCGTTTGCGTAGATCACGTATTACATGTTTTGCGTGCAATTCGATGGAAAACTCGAAATAGGCGAGCGTTTCTATCTTATATAATGTCTTCGAATTAAGCGTAAAGCACGAAATACGGGTGATGCTCAAACTGACTACTAACTTGTTAAACAAATGGAGACGTCATAGGGTAATAATAACGTACATCGAAATTCAATACGTTCTCCGAAAAATAAATTCATGATCACAGTGTGGTAAAAGCACAGCAAACCTAGTAAATACGTAATTGAAACATGCATTGTTACACATTGCAGAATCAGATGATTAGACTTCTACATTAATCAAATGTTCGTGTTTGATGTAATCGAGAGTTTATTAGCAGAGAAGCAAAATTAAACACGAGATGCACATAAGGTAAATCGACGAACCGGAACGATGGAGACGAACGAGATTGCAACAAAAAGCAAACTAATTAAAGCGCGTTATTTTGTTATTCGAAGCACGATAATTACACTTTTTGGAATCGACTGACCATTTTTTTAAAGCGATTCCAAAAAAGTAATTATCGTGTTTCGAACAACTAAGTAACGTGCTTTCATCATTTTGCATTTCGTAGCAATCTCGTTCGTCTCCATCGTTCCGGTTCGGCGATTTACCTCATGTGCAATGATTAATTTTTCTTTCTGCTCATAAACTCTAGATTCAATGTTAACGTACGCTGACAAAAAGCTTAAGAAGTTTAACAAAAATTCGCCTCTTAACAGACATCTTACCCCGATTCCAAAGATCAAACGAGAAGCATCTATTTTGTCAGCAGCACAATTTGCACAGCAGTAACACCCCCAAACTTCAAATAGCATACGCAAATAGGGATCGATCGCTGTTTCTAACTCGATCTAATTGGGAAATAGCATGATGACGCGGATTTCCATAGATTCGAAAAGTCAATTTTTATCGGTGATGCTACTACAAACAGCAGACCAATTACGATGACACTTACACTTGGTAATTGTCTTGCCATTTTCCACTTGACTTGATTTCACCTGGGTTCACAGATTTTTAAATTTAAATACATTGTACGTTGGTATATGGAGATATCTAAAATAAAAAGTAGGCCGGGGCTTAGCTCGTCTAAGCCGCAAACCTGGACATAGAATTTTGTTAGGCAGGTTCAACTGCCTGGTAAAAGAATAGCACTAATGATTCGATGAAATCATGCACGGAAGGCATTAGGCGATTTAAATGGAAATATGGTATGTGGTGACTGCATTGCAAATTGTCCAAATGCGTAATATTACAATCTCTACCCACAAGCACAGCTGCGAAGGAAGGGGGGGTGTATGGCGAGAGTCAAAGGCCAGTTTACGAAGCTAACCTATTTTACAAATACTCGAGTATTACCCCCCCCCCCCCTCCATCGCGATTGAGAAATAGTATCAAATTGAGTCCGTCACCATGTGAATCTGAGAAATATTTGATTAATTAAGTTTACAAAAGTGTGCAAAAGCACTTCTAGTCGAAATGGCCTAGCCTAAACAAGAAATGCATTTTTTTAAATTGCCAAATACACATATTTCAGCGGTAACTTAGTGAAGCGTAGGGAACATTTTCACCAGTACGCCAGGATGAAATAAAGGAGATCCTGCGCCAGGAATCGAACCTTGAACAGCGATTTAATCGTCCGTCAGGTACGACGGATTATACATTTCTTGACCTTTCCAACTGTGTTCATAATTCAAACCGTAAACCCATTTTTCCAAACCCAAGCAACTTTGAAGTAATCCAACAGTAACAATAGAAAATATTCAAAGAAAGCTCAACAAAATTTAATCTGCTAGCAGTTGGTGTACAGTAAGTATATAACCTTCAACGAATCAAATACCAAATTCTGCATATGCTATCATGTACCAGTTACGACTTTTCGATGTAGGTTACATGTGTCTAGAATCAGCTAACCTTGTGTAATTAATCGTTTCCCTATCTACGGATAGAAGCTAAATGACGAAAATCGTCCACAATTTTATAAATGAACGAACTAAAAGTATATGCATCACTTCAGCTGTTTCACAGTGAAGGCGAACAATTATTTTGTCAGCTGGCTGCGTTCGCTTTGTACGAGGATTTCTCACAATCGACTACCGCTATACTATATGTCTACCGAAAGAAAAATCAGCATGACAAATTGGGTAGAACATCAATGACCAAACCCGTTACTGTCTTTTTTGCTTTCAAAAATGAGACCAGACAATGGAACGCCACCTGTTGATCGAGATAGACAACATCTGCAGAATAAAACCAAAGAAATACAACAATAGAAATAAATGGTCGTTCACTCAGTAGAAGCAAACCAATACGTCACCATTTACCCAACTAGATATGTACAATGTAATTGGTGTGATCGACATTTACGATGTATGTTTTTCAAAAGAATCTTTTTCTAATATATAATTTGGGAATTTTTAACTTATAATAAAGCAGAATATTTTTAAATAATGAAAAATTATTTGATGAATTAATAAAAGCAATTTTAAAACAAGAATATTTGGAAACACTCTGGGAAATGACAGTATGTGTCCAAATGAAATATTCGTGACTTTTTAGAAAGGCTTTTCGCAAAATTCGTGTTGTTTTTTGAAAAGCCTTTGACAAAGTGTTCAATAATTTTTGGAAAGCTTTTCACAAAGCATTCGTTAATTTTTGGAAAGCATTTGACCAAGTATTCAATAATTTTTGGAAAGCATGCGTCATTGCATTTATGAAAACCTTTGTATTAGTATTCATTAATTTTTGGAAAACATTTGACGCAGAGCTTTTCATGAAAGCCTTAAGATCACGTGTACTCCATCTTCATAACTCAATCCATTGTGGATAAAGGAAATGTTTTGCATAACAGTTTATTAGTTATAAATATCCTCCTGTGATAATCATTCATTATCAGCAATCTTAAAATCAGATTAGAAACTGACTAACTCTAACAATCGTGATTATTATCAATGCCCGTTTAACCTGATCGAGCCTTGTTAGTGAAATAACTATTCGATTGTTTTGTAAACCAGATTAGTATAGCTTGACTTATTCATTAATAATGCTATTTGATTGCAAACAATGTGTATTTTTTTAGTATCTGCTTTGTATTACTTACCAAAAAAACATTCTCACATTTTTTATTGTCTAGAGAATTTAGCGTGGATCTGCGAAAGGAATTTTTGCAATTAACTTCAGCTTTCTTTCATTTCACATAGCGTAACCATTATTTATTTAGAGATTTTCCTATAGTTACTTTAATAGGTATTTTTCCCCTTTCTTTTCCCTTCGATGCTGTAGTTCACGGTTGGACGGAGATAATTTTCTAGATCTACGGGCACTACTTTCGGATTAGATTTACTGCATAACCGACTTTGGTCGATGTCACGTTAGTTTTGCCGCTTCTGCGAGTGTAAAATTGTGGAAAAACATCAACGGACGCGACAACCTTATTCGGGAGTGAAAATTTTGTGACTGGTGGTTAGGACAATAAATCGTGGACAGCTGTCACCGACGACGCGACGATGGGCTCTTCCACTCGCAAGGTAAGTGACCACTCTATACCATCAGCTGTAATTGCAACTGGGTGTAGAAGTACGTGATGGCATGTGTAAAAGAGGCATTTCGCTTTGTCATGGCGATTTGTTGAGCAAGGACACGACATCACTGCCGGACAGGATGGCATTGCCAATAGCTCCTGTCACTGAATTACAGTCAGAAGACTATCATTTCGGCAACATTTTTTTGTCAAAATTAAAAAAAAAAAATCGATAATGACCGACACTTTCCCCGAGCAGTGTATTTTTTTAATTCTTTCAGTTAAAGATTTGAAACAGTGCTTCGCAAATGTTGCAGCTGATACTCATTTCAAATATCCATGAAAAACTAAGATATTGAAATATCTATCACGAGAGAGAACGTATTCTTTGCTCATTAAAAAATCTATCAGCACATAATAGAGATTAAGTACATGATTCGAAATATACGGTGCCTCAATAATAGATCCTGGTCAGTGTCGGGTCCATTCCTAGGGACTGGTTCCTTTTTGAGGAACTTAGGAGCGCCTAGGTTCCTTTTCCTATAAAGAAACGTTAGGAACGGTGTAGTTCATTTTTTCGTAGAACTGAAACGGAGGTGCATTTTATGCGTCCTTTTATAAAAACTTTCAATTTTTTAAGAGTACAATTTTCCAAAGTGTGTCGAAAACGGAACAATTTTACAGCATCTAACAGAAGTTGCCACCAAATATTTTGATATACTACTTCATCCAAAAAGTTCCGGGATTTATTTTTTAATCGCGTGAATATTAAGATTTTGTGTTTTAAAAAAATGTGGCATGTACACTGCCATATGCCCTCTTCGAAAAAAATATAATTGTCCAAAATGCTAACACTGCGTTTTTTAGACAGACGCTGAAAGTGACGCCCCTCTCTAGTGCTCGTCGTTGCTCAATGCACGCATATAAGGTGTCGCAAATTTCACTTTTTACACTTTTTGGATAGAAAAAAATAATATGTACCGTATATATATATTATTTTTTTTTGAAGAGTGTATATGGCAGTGAACATTCCACAATTTTTTCAAACACAAAATCATATTATTCACGCGATTAAAAAATAAATCCCGAAACTTTTTGAATTAAGGAGTATGTACGTATGTCCGCAAATCGGTATAAATATAATACATTAGTTTCTTAAGATGTTCATTTGGCGTCAGCATCGACGAAATAAAAAAAATTGTAAACATCACACCACTTAGCCTCTTTATTAAATATACATGTATTTTATATCGCCGCAGCGACGCGAGGGGTACAATAACCTCCTGTAGTGTTATTCACTACAGTGATCCGGAACAAACAAAGGAACGGAAAAGTTTCTTTTGAAACTGATCTAGGAACGGTTAGTTTCTTTGAAATTTCAGTAGAAACTGAAACTGAAACTGCTTTTTGTCATTGGAGGAACAGGAACTGGAACGAGTTTTTTTTCTCTTCTAAAACTAACTCAACACTGATCTTAGCGATCTTTGCGGTAGAGTCGACACTTTCGCTTTTGTTGCATCACTTTTGCAACAGAGCTAACGATATATTGAGAAAATCAAGGTAGAACCAATCCACACAGTTCCATGACAGTTCGCCAATTCTTAGTAGTGATATGTCAAAGGCAGGTGACGCCATAAATTACATGTGTATGTGGCCGCTTCAAAGTTTAACACGTCTTTGGCGATACGCGAAAGAAACACAAATAAATTCAAAATTGGTTGCTAAATTTTGAACTTACTTAGCAAGTCAGTAATGGGATTTTTTTTTTTTTTTTAAATCGGTCAAGTGAACCAGTGACTTTGAATTTGACTTTTAAGTCACGTATTAAAAAGGTGATCTAACAGAATAAAAATATATGTTTTAGTTGACGAAATAAACTTAACCGGCTTTGGAGTTGTTTTTTTCGAACTTTTGTAGACCAATCTTTTTAATTACTCTTCCAACGTTAAAAATTCAAAATATATTACTTTTCCTTGGCAGGAATTTAATTCGCTGCGGCTTGCTTGGTAATGATAAAAATTAATGTCGCTCGAAATGACGTTGTTCGAAACTGCTTGCCGCCTGGCAAAGCACGCCTCCAGGTACTTGAGGTACGGAAACCGTACCACACCGTGCTTCGCTGTTCCTTCAGCCAAGTGAATCGAGCCGCCTCCGGATAACAAGGCACGTGCTCGCATTACAATCGCGACACGACAAATGTTGTTGCCGCTTCGATACTGCGGTACCCGATCACTAGTTAGCACCGCGGCCATATTGAAATGGGTCAAACAAATTACTGGGGGGATGTATCTGCCAATAAGGTCGAAACCCACGTAGGCAGCGCCACCTATAACAGCTACAGCAATCCACAGACACATGCGCTAGATTCGCTAAAGATGCTGCACTTTGGCACTAGGTGGCGCTGGTACCGTGGTTCAGCGGGTTATATATTTTGGCAAATGTCGCCGCTTGAGGGCCTCAATCTCCATTATCCGCTAGGATAGCTGAGATCCATCGAGCAAATAAGTTTGCAATTGTATTGAATCGTCATAAAGTAACAGAAAGCGCTGATAGTTGTCATGCAAACAGGAAAAGTGCTGATTACACTGCGTAATATTCACTACCCAACGGCAACTTGATGGTTTCATCAAAATAGCACTTGGACTTTTTTTTGGAACAAACGTCACAGAAAAAGTGGCCACTAGGTGGCGCAAATTCACGATTACTACTATCTTTAGTATATTGTTTAAATTGAGGGAGTGGTAATTTATTGTTTAAATTGAGGGGGTGGGTGCGAACCAGAAATTTATTTAGCAGTTAAATCAAAAGGTCAAAGGTCGCGGTCCAAAGAAAGAATCTTATTATTGGTTTTTGAGTACTGCTATATATATATATTTTTTTTTTAAGTCACCGTAGCGCCTAGTGCACCACAGGACTACTGCACCCTCGTGTCTCTATGGAGATATGTGAGGGGCAGGGAAGGGCTGGGAAGGAGATTGGCAGCTGGTATAGCCAGGCTGCAGGATCCACCCCTGAGCTCTGGACTCCCTAATATCATCCGTTACAATCCGTTATATTGTACGTACAGTGGTTCAGTGAGTATGGCAACATCCTACAGAGCGGACGGTTCCGGGTTCAATTCCCGGCGCAGGCTCTCGTTTATTCGATTCTGGGGTACTGGCGTTACCCCTTTCCTTCCATTACGGAGTCCAGAGCTTTGGGTGGATCCTGCAGCATGACTATACCAGCTGCCATTCTCCTTCCCTTCCCTGCCCCATACCTCAAATATCACCATAGCGACACGAGGTGCAGTAATCATGTAGTGATTAGCACTACAGTGATTTAAAAAAATAATAATAATGCCGCTGCAGCGAATTTCCAAATATTGCATGTCGAATTGATCGACTGGTTCTGATGACTACCAGTTGGCGCGGCCAAATGATCCACGAAATTGCATATTTTTCTTCCAATACTGAATACATCTGAGGACCAATAAATCTGATTTCGTGTTTATACGCATTTGATGCATACTCGAGATCACAAATCATACAATTGGTGCATGACAAATGTGTCCGAATTAGAGTTTGTATCAATATTTCATCATCTGGCCTGACCATTCGATTACCCACTATTATACATTTTCAACCGACACACCCGTAACATAAATAATGTTTAACTTTATAACTAGACCTGTGTGGATGGTCAGTGGTCTGGGAACAGTTGTCCAAGACAGACAATAGAAATATTAAGTTTTGTTGTTATTTCGATCACAGCTTCACCAACCACGGATTATGCAACAATACCCAATGGAAATCGTGTTCATTCATTACTGTAAATTACTCTGTATTACGCGCGTTTGGCATTAAGCGACAGAGCGAATTTCAGGGTAATGTGTAACGTATAGTATCTATTTGCATTGTTTTAGAGTCGGTGGTCCACTCTATTATTTAGGAGAGCGCGCAAGCAAGGCGATTAAGGAAAGGGTTGCGGAAAATATATTTCAAGAGAATCAAAACAATCTGGACAAAAACATTTCGATGTGGTTTCAACTAAAATCCAGATGTCCTACAGCAAAAATTGTTAAATCAATTCGCTTATGCCAATTGACTATCTATAACTTTGTAAAAACAATTCGCTTAGATCAATTAACTGTGAACAGATCCAAAATTCAAATTTGTAAAAGCAAGTATCTTTCTGTGCTAAGTTCTGACATTCTCTGACAAGCTCTGAATTCTGACAGGCTTTCGCTTATGCTATTTAACTTTTAAGTAACTAACGTTTATTTGAAGGGTCAGGTGCATGAATGAAGGTGGTGGTAGGCACTGAGGCGATCCTTCAATTTTAACCTAATTTTTCAAGATTTTTGCTCACCTAACAAAAAGAAACAATGCACATTGTAGTTTCATATAATCAATGTTAATTTATTTTTCGTCACACGGATAACTCGATGTATGCCAACCTATAGGTTTCAATTAATGTGTTACGCATTTTCTCATTAATCCAGATTGGTAAATTAATGCTGTCATTTAATATTCAATTTGTTAGAATATTGGGTAATAATAAAAGTGCGTACGCCGTAGTAATCTTTCTCAAAAACTGCATCTTATGGGATATTGCTACAATGATAAAAAATAAATAAAAAAAAGCTACTCTAA
This sequence comes from Melogona broelemanni, assembly GCA_033995665.1. NCBI lineage: Eukaryota > Metazoa > Arthropoda > Diplopoda > Chordeumatida > Chordeumatidae > Melogona > Melogona broelemanni. The sequence continues at coordinate 491 of JAUJYS010006449.1, read as the reverse complement.
ATAATACACCAAGTAACTTTATATCAATTATCAATACACAGAGAAAAATTGCCTTTTAAGGTGGGTGCTTTAATTTTAATTTTTTTTATTTTTATTCTCCTGCTACTTTTCAAATCTAGGCCTTTCAACTAGCGATGTTTGAATGACCTAAATATAGTCAATTATTTATGGTGGTTTTAAATATGATAAAACAGTCTGTTGATCGAATATAGCAATCATCGAATGACAAACATGTAAATAGTAATTGAGCCGTCACAAGCTTTCTAATGCAATTCTTAAATACGAGCATTGAAATGGTGAGACCTATTAAATAAAATATTAAAGAAAGACGTAGAAAGATAGCCAGTATTTAATGTAGGGAGCTCTTACAAGAATAAAGACTGTCTTCGCTATTTCTTATACATTTTTTTATTATAAATCACCGTAGCGCCTAGTGCACTACAGGATTACTGCACCCTCATGTCTCTATGGAGATATGTGAGGGGCAGGGA
>JAUJYS010006448.1:0-10313 GCA_033995665.1 Melogona broelemanni | reverse complement strand
CTAACGAATAAACGAAAACCTGCGCCGGGAATCGAACCCGGGACCGTCGGCTTCGTAGGATGTCGCCATACCCACTGTCCCATCGGTGCATACCTTTAATATTAACAAAGCAGTGATGAACGTCAGATCATTTCCCAAAATAAGTTAAAATGAAAATTCGAAAATTTATTATGAATTGGTCAGAAATATTATAATGGCCAAAAATTTTACCGGATCAGAAAATTAATAAATTCGACAAAGCAAGGAACAGGTTCAACATTTTACAAGAATTTACCTGAACTTGCTTGCGATCGTTCTGTATTTTGAAGTCGATGTCTCGAATGTCCATCGCGCCTTCCTCGTCGCTGGCAGCGCCCCCTTCGTGGTCCTCCAGTTTCAGCACTTTTCTTTTCTTGGGCGCCTTGTGGAAATCTCGCTTGAGATCTCGCAGTCGCTTTAACTCACCGTGGCGCAAAGACCTCTCCATGCTGGACATGTTTTTAAAACTCTGGCGATTGTTCACCTCCAGCAAACCAGCATCCTGCAAAATAAGGAATTAACAAAGGGATGAGAAAAACAATTTTCACGTGAGTCGATTAGAGACTGCCAACTTTTTGTTGAATGTGAATGTGTTTCTTTTGAATGTGACAAATAATTATAGCAATTATAAATTAAAAAAAAACAAAAACATTTTGAATATACCAAAAACTTGTAAAATGCTTATTGAAGTCCAATTAGGTCTCCTGAAATACATCTACATAAAAATGAAATTTGAATGATAAAATATAGTGCAAAGGTTTATGAGCATTACGGGTATTAAACTATAGCTCTTGGCGGCAGTCCAACCCGAAGGTCTCAACGGTTTGTGAGACCTGGATTGGACTGCCGCCACGTGCTTCGACACGGAATTATATAAAAAAGCTACACCTCTGATCACCAAAAACCTTAAAATCTGAGCATATTTCAGTTATTTATCCCGTTTTGAAACTTTCCAAATTTATTAAGAAACATAACCTTTGAATATTATTTCTTTCTTAAATCATTTCAAGCTGACTTAAAATAAAAAGGATTCTCAAAATGCAATAAACGGGCAACTGAACGATACTGAACCGACATCTCGTCAGCGTCCATGTTGGCGTTCGATTTTTTGGACGTGCAATTTTCGAATCGAATTGAAAAAAATTGAGGACGCTCAGAAATACCTGGAGAATACTCTGGCCGAATTTCATTGAAATCCATCCAGCCGTTCTTTAAAAAAAAATGATTGCATATACTTATTGAGCGCCTCTAATATAATGATAGTACAAATGCTACCAACCCTGAGAAGTTCCTCGAACTGCTTTCTTAGCTTGGTCATCTCGTAGAATCGCTGCTCCTCCAGACCTCGGCGCTTGCACCACTGCCGCGAATTGGACCGGTGGTCGGTCTTCACCTCCAACCACTCGTTGTAAGCGGCCAGCAACGTGAAGGGGTCGCCGTGGTCAGACTCGAGCGGACGGCGGGCGGCCTGCGCCAAAAATAACCAAAAGTTACAATTTCAACAAACTTTACGAATTGGAAAAAACGACCTCGTTATAAAGCTACAAATACTCAAAATTAAAACAGGGGAATTACACACTACCAAAAGATTCCTTTTGAGATCTTTTAATTAGGTCTTTCAATATTTTAGCTATAGATTTTAGATATGCAGAGTATTTTAGGATAATTTTAGGTATTTCAATTTGAAGAATGTTTGTCGCTACATGTTGCAAACATGTGCGTACCCATTACATTAACGTTTTACAGTATTCGATACCCATTTTCTCTATTCAGAGTAGTGTGGAACCAATACATTTTTTATTCATGTATTTTTTAATGCTCCGAATTACGTATTATTACTATTAATTAAATACAACAGTAATTTTAAACGTCACGAGCAAAATGAAAAGCTTACAATTGCATCTAAATCGCGATAGGAGCTGTTAGTGAACGGCGATTGCACGCTGAGCGCCGCCGCCAGCGAGAGCACGGGACCGACTTTGTCGAACAGGGATCCCATGATCAACAATTTTCCGATGGTGATGTCCACCGGCAGATTGGACAGCATACGACCGACCGCCGTCAATTCCTCGTTGCTGGTCAATGCGCCCTGGTCGAGAAAGAAAATAGGCGCATAAAACAAGACCACAATACAAAAATAATTTCGAAAAAATGAGACGAAATTAAATTACGTGAGCTTTGAGCGAGAAAACCGCCTCCTCCATGCTCTCAACAGCCGGCGGCTCGATGAACGGGAACTTGCGCACGTCGGGCAGACCCAAGGCGATCATCTGCAAGATTTGGCAGTCGAGGGGCACGCGATGAATTTCTGGTGTCGAGTAATCGGCCATGTCGGAATACTCGCTTTCGGAGAATAGCCGGTAACAGATGCCGGGCCCAGTCCTACCTATCGAAATTATTTTGAAACATCACTTCAATGCGGGCAAGCCAATTTTCAGTCTGAGAATCAAATCACTGTAGTTTACATTTATTTTGTTGGCCCCCAAAGAGGGTGCTTGGGGGTATATATTGTAATTATATATTGTAGAACAAATATTGACTGGGATATTTCAGTATATACATGTAGATTTAAAAGATGTTGATGCCAAGTTCAAGCTTTTATTATTGTAGCTTTATAAGGGAAACAAATTAGTTTACATAAACACTCGGGTTGTCCGCGTCAATCCTAAATCGACACTCACCAGCTCTGCCCTTCCTCTGCTCAGCGCTGGCTTTACTGATCCAGAATTCTTGGAGCCTCTGCATCTTGCACGACGGATCGTAGTTCATTTCTTTGACCTTGCCGGAATCGACCACGAATCGAATGCCGTCGATGGTGACTGACGTTTCGGCGATGTTGGTCGAGACGATGCACTTGCGAGTGCCATCCGGAACGTAATCGAACACCTGAAACAAAAAATAGACATTAAGTGAAAATATTTTATTTCAAGACTTTTAAATCCTTTGCTCGGCTTTGTCAGTATATTGCCAACCACCAAGTTCAAACGATTTCTATACCTTGTCCTGCTCAGCCAGCGACAGGGTGCTGTGAAGTGGCAAGATGATCCAGCGTTGTGTCTTTTGCGCGTAGAGCTGCGCAGCTTCCACAACGTTGGAGATTTCCGCCATACCGCTGAGAAAGATTAGTAGATCGCCACGCTCGTCCTCCGGAAAAGTCTGGTCGATCATCTCCATGATGCGCACGTAGGGGGCCGGATTGAGACGCGAGGTGCGGCTGGCCTTATCCGCCTCTGAGATGGGTCGGTATTGCATCTGAATGGGGTACAGGCGACCCGGAACCTACAGAATAAATCGCGTCAACAAAAATACTTATAATATTGGGCTCGTATTATATTGGGCAGACAGCATCCACTTTGTTTCATAATTTCGGAGATTGAAAAGTAAGCCAACACACTAATACTATTTTTTTTACAAAAAAATTAAAGCTTGACTATTTATTTCAATAACCTTATTCGTCTACTATCAAACGATTTTGCAATTAAGCGAACATGGTTTTAATTTTTCTCATATATATTTTTCAACAATACAAATGTAAAACGTAGAAAATTTGTTGGTGGGTTATTTGATATTTTCGATTGTTGAGGGACATCTCTGCAATCGGCTGTAGTTTTATGAATTTATTTCTGTTAATGCAACCGTATTCGAAACTAAGACGTCAATGTCTTAAATGCCGTTACATGTTTTTCCCTCTGTAAGTGTAGATATTATTTTTTTTTTTTATTTACGATCTAATAGATAATGGTCAAAGCTCAAAATAGCAGGCTAACCTGAATAACCGGCGCGTTCCAAAAATAATTTCGAAACAGATCGATGTTGATGGTGGCCGACATGAGAATGACCTTGAGATCGGGTCGCTGACGAACCATGCATTTTATGATTCCCAAGAGAAAATCTCCGTGAAGGTGGCGTTCGTGAACCTCATCCAAAATGACGACGTTGTACATGGACAGCATCGGATCAGTAGATATCTGTGAGAAATATACCATAGGGCGCCGCATGAGGACAACAAACTCAATGCAAGCCATACGAGGTAATTTATTTAAAAAAATTAGTCATTATTTTTTGTTTTGGTTCCCATTGGCAAGGTACACATCTTCTGTTAATTGTCAAAAATCAATCATTCCAAGTTTAATTTATTATTAGATTTGCGAAAATTACCGACTATATTACGTGGCACACAAATAAATTTCTGAGAAAAATTGCAACATAACAGTTAAAGATAATCTTAGTATGGAAAATTCCACAATTTTGCTTCGAATTTTACATTAATTTTTTTTTAAAATCAGTATTTCCTTCAACTTTTTCATTATTCAGTTGCGATAATCTAAAATGTAAAAAGCTTTGTCACCTGTCTTAGAAGCAGCCCCTCGGTGAGAAAGAGGATCCGCGTGTGCTGAGTTTTGCTCCTGTCGAATCGAATCTGGTAGCCGACCTGCGAGCCATACTCGTTGAGCGTCTCGTAGGCCACACGCTTGCACAGGGAGATGCAGGCCAGCCGACGCGGCTGCGTACAGGCGATCTGCCCGTAGCCGGCTTCCAGCAAATAACGAGGCACTTGGGTGGACTTGCCGCAGCCAGTGTCACCGGCCACTACGGTCACCTGGAGGAAAATGATTGAGTGTGTGAGAATGAGAGAATCAGATACCGTCGATTGAAAATTAATAAAACTGGTGTTTTTTTTTTTGTAACTAACTGAAAACATGTTTTTATTTTTTGTAACTGACTGAAAACGTGTTTTTTTTTTTGTAACTGACTGAAACATTTTTTATCTTTGTAACTGACGGATTAAAGTTTTATTACAATTAGTTTGAAAGTAAATTTTAATAACAACGGCAACTAAACCACTAATCTCACTAGATATTCATTAGAAAAATCGTGTTCCCTGTTCAGCCCTGATCGTTGCATTATGATTGCTTAGATAAGGTAAGTATTAGATAGAAAACAGAATGAGAAAATCCGCAATAGCTTGATTTGACGGAATAATTATTGAACATGACTAATTTGAATTGAATAACAATGGAAAAGCCGTGAGCAAATATATAATCAGGTTTACTCTATAGAACTATATTACAAGTTCAGTGTGAATTTCATGGGTGACCGGGCATGGGTGCATATATCCCAAACAGTAAAAATGAGCATGTATTTGATTTCTTTGACAATTCATATGCTTTAGCAATGACCAGTAAAAAAATATCCCGATATTGAACCTGATGATCTCGCACACTTTCCAGCACGGCGTCGCGGTATTTGGCGATGGGTAGATTGTTCTGTCCGTCGCGGAGTTTGCGTAGCTTGGCGAAGCGCTGTTTTTGCAGGAAATCCAGATAGAGCAGCAGCACGTAGCGAAACCGGGCGATCCGCTCTCGGGGCAGATGTCCACGTTCCTCCCGATCGATGGCCGCCCGCCCCAACAATTCCTCCATGTCGCCGGTCAGCGTGGAGAAGTTGATGCGATACCGCTTGTCGTAGGTGGTCGGCAATGCCAGTCGGTTTTCGGGTGATGGTTCCGTCGGCTCTAAAGAGAAAAATGAACGAAGGAAAAATAAGATTCGCTATCCGACAGCACTTCCATTACATCCAATCAAAATCAAGCTGCAAAATTTAAAAAGTAACTTACTTGAGCTCTGTGTTTTAGTTGGCTCTGGCCTTTTGGCCTGGTATAATTCATACTTCTTCAGGAATGCCCAGAAGTCTCGATATTCCTCCGTTCCACTAAAAAATGACAGTTTAATGTGATTACTGCACGTACTTAAAGGAATCATTTTGAGACAAATGAATCGATGATGTTGACTTTCAACTCAATCTCAATCACAAATATATGAACTTGACTTTCGTTTGGAAGTTTTTTTTTAACCGCATTCATATTTTATGGTACCGATGGCTCAGTGGGTAGGCAACATTCCTACGGAGCGGACGGAACCGGGTTCGATTCCCGGCGCAGGCTCTCGTTTATTCGACGAGCCTGTGGTACTGGCGTCACACCTTAGCTTCCATTAGGGAGTCCAGTGCTTAGGGGGTGGATCCTGCAGCCTGGCTATACCAGCTGCCTTTTCCTTTCCCTTCACTGCCCCTCACATAACGACACTAGGGGTATTTAATCCTTTAGTGATATTTGAAAAAAATTATATAAATAATGAAAAGTGCCGTCGAGTCGTTGCCAACCCCTGGTGACCGTTTGAATAAAAGTACACCTATATTTTTAAGATAAGCTGTAGCAAATTTAAATTCCATGTCGAAGCATGTGACGGCAGTCCGACCAAAACCTGAGCTCTACCTCATAACCCCCTTCACCATCGAACCAATCCCTACCTCTAATCTTAACCAACCCTTTTTCCTTCCTTCTTTTAATTTATTTTATTCTCTCATACCCTAAGTCGCCTTAAATGCACAAGCGCGGTGACAATTCTATCTAAATCTAAAATTAAATTAAAACTGTAACAAAAAAAAACCTTGTTTGTTTCATTTGCCAACACTTTGGCATCATATCTTACCGCTGAATGATGTCTTTGTCTCGAAAGAAGATACGATTCAAGGTGATCTTGTGATCTTCCCAGCGAAAATTAGGATCATCAGTAATCTCGACTTCCTGGTGCTTGACCTCGCTCGCCCGCTCTCGCTTGGTGGCACTGTTCTCCGTCGGTCGTTCCGAAAGTCGATCGTCCATTGTGGAACTGGACCGGCCACCGCCATCCTCTTTCACTTGGTTTTGGTTCGAACGTCTTCTCTCTTTCGAGTATTTTTCGGAATGGCGTTCGGAACGATGATCCCTCGAGTGACGGTCACCGTGTCTTGATCGATGCTCATCTCGGTGGCAACGAGGCCTCGAACTTCGATCGCTCATTTATGAATCTGTTAAGATTCGTACACTTTCCAAGAACAACAACTGTTGCCGCCCAGGTTAAGAGAAAGAGATTACAATAAATGTGGAGTCTAAGGAAACAACTACATACAAGCATATGTCAAAGTTTCGACAAGCTCCACGCCAGTGTGGCCCCCTCGATTTGGGTCCTTCTAGCCCAGCTTGACTTTGGATTTTAAACGCGTGTTCAGATGTATACTGTTTTAAGAATCAATGAGGTATACAGATATACAACTTCCATAAGTGTGACAAAACAACAAAACGTATTAAAAAATAAAATCTTGTTTTCTTGGCTTCAAGATATTGGTTGTGGTAGTTGCAAGTAGGTGGCGCCACCAGTACTTTAGCCTAAAAACCCTGAAAGCCGCCATCTTGCTTTTGCAAAATCGTGTCGTAGGCCTAGTTCGGCTTGTCGTTATTATGTGTTCCCGTATTTTGGCGATTGTCGGTAAATTTCTAGTGATCTAGGTTGTCGTGGTCTAGGGTTTTGTGCGTGAGTAGTCCGTGAAACGGTACCACTTACCGTTGAGTAAATTTTCCGCAAGTAGCGACACCGTTCGTCACTTTCCATCATCCGGGGAAAATAGGCCCCATGTCCCGGCTAGTCAACCATTTTTGACAGCAATTCGTGGGATAGGTCCAATCGATTTTGTCGGTTCCCATAACTTTTAAATCTATCATATCGCCAGTATGGAATACACCGGAAACCGCACGACCATCGAAAGGTTAGTAAAACAATTTTCACCAAGCGATACTAGCCAGCAATTCTCTACCATTTTTAAGTCATTTCTTCTCTGAAATATCGAATCCCTTCGAGTGTGGGTACGTTCGTTTTGGATATTCAGTTTGGCATTCGCCAGTCCGAGAACGTGGCGATACCGTTCAGAAGACAGACGCACCATCATCTCGAATAGCTTCGAAACACCAATTAGTTAGTTCTGAATATTACGAAGGTATTCGAATCGGGGCGCGTAAAATTTAAATCTCCTCTTAGGTAATGTGAGCCAAGAAACCTACAGTTTCAGTCAAAATTGTTAACGCACCGATTACTCGAAGGTCTTTGAATCATTAAATGATCTCGCCGATTAAGGTTATTTTCGTGGTAGACGGCGGCCATTTTGTTCGATGTTTTTACTCGCCGTCCCGACTCCCTCAATCATCTTGTATTGCTATGTCCCATTTTTGTATGGCCAGCGAAAGGCACCATTATTTAGTAAAATTAGTTTTCTTTGACGCCTTTGTTTCTTTGGGTGGTTGACCTGTGCGGCCTGAATTAGAAACACCGGACCAAAAATGCTACCAGCATCCTGCCCTAGGCTAGTTGTAATGGCTCGCGGCATTTTATGCAAATTATGATGTTATTATTAGTTTTGCCACTATATCCAATGCGCACATGGTCCTAAAGATATGTTCAATGAAATATGTCATTCTGTGAAGCTGCATCTATGAGGCCCTTTAGACTAGTGGGAGAATTAGGACCAAATGAATCAGTAGGTGATTGTGAACATCGTATAACAAGCACTGTTCCATACTGATCTAAATATAAAAAAAACCTAGGTTAAGGTTCCAACTCACGTCGCGTACACTTACACCTTGTCCGTACCAAATACAGTTGAATTTACATCAAAGATTTTCTCCCTGTTTATTAATTACGTGAATTTTTAAGGTGAAGCACCACGGCTACAAAATTTCCATTCATTTATTTCTTGTATATTACGCGTTTGGCATAACTTATATTTCTATATAGGTTTTTTTAATTTTGCAGTAAAAGTAAGTCATTGTCAATAGATATTAAGGACATCGAATGGCAATGATAAGAGGATACTTCGAATGTAATGCTTTTGAAGCATTCATTAAAAAATAATATTATCTCGATCCAGATGCATTTCCCCCCCTAACTAATCTATACATTATCGATACGGTTTGAGGTTTGTTATCACTGGCTCGCAACACACCGAATCCGAAATCACTCGGCTGGGACCAAAAGCCACCTTCTGTTCCCTAGGCAGCTTCGCTAGTCCAGCTGATGCTGTTTGCGCCCTGGGGGAATGAATAGCTAAAAGTTTGTCACCTGGATCTCACACCTGGGGGGGGGCGTGTTCAGGTGCGAATAAAGTGGGGTTATTTTATTTTGCAGTTGGCTTTTATGTTTTCGGTGCTATGTTAATATGTTGTGTGACTGGGTGTGGAACCCAACTGTCATGCCTGTAAGACCGATGACGTCACCGCATTTTGAGAAATCAGGTTGCATCCGCCCCGGCCCCGCGCGAACGTCAAGTGCCTGTAGCAGCAACTTCGCTCTATTTTGGCGTCGTGCCAAAATTTCGGTTCGCACCATTATTCTCAAATAGGGGTCCCTGGCTGGTGAGGCTATCCTAACTTAGCTATACTAAGCTCTCTTTATCTTCATTGACAATCGAGTGAAAATTGGCCTATTATGTTACTGGTCAATTTTTTTTAAACTTGGTCCATCGACTGTTTAGGTGTTACTATTTTATAAAAGTCTTTCTGCCAATAAATACATAGCACAAATTAATACAAAACAATCCGAGTGTAACCCAATTTGGTCTTAATTACTGCGGTTTTGATGTTCACCGGGCCTACGGTTGTAGGATTATAGTTCTCGGACTATATTTATGGGAAATAATTCAATGTTGACATATACTGTACAGCTAGTGTCAGAAGAAAATCATTCCAAATCCAATAATTCTCCCAACAATCCAATGAACGAAGGATAAAATAAATAATGTACGTCCTGACACCGGCGTCCTGACAAATGTGCGCCCTAATTTTATGTGAAACTCTGGATCCGGCTATGTCTCTGTTGAAGTTGGCTGTTGGCCCAGCTCGGCAAAATTAAAGAGCATTTCTTTAGATCGATTTCGGAGGTCTTCCGGCGCAAAATTTCTAAATAAAAGATGAGACGTTCCCGCGGATCCATTCACGTTTTACGGCGTTCTTTTTTCGTTCGGGTACGGCCAAGGATACCTTGCGGCAGCCCTATGAGGGCTGAGGCGCGCGCGATTTCGTTGCCTAGTCGGTTGCTGTATCGATACAGGTCGACAACCATCGCTGAGCATGTTCGGTGAGAATGATGCAATTACGCACTGTAAATAACATCCGTCTTCCTTCTCTTGCTTGCATGCAGGTTTAGCAAGGTCGGTCAGTGTATCGGTCACCCACCAGAAAGAAAAAAAAAATATGTATGGGCTGGGCGCAAATTTTCTATCTTTGATACTCGCGTCTCGGGCAAAGATAGCGTTCTCGTCATCCCTAGAGGCGGGTTCAATTCCCGACCGAGACTTCTGAAATATTTCGGGCAAGTAAAATTAAGTAATAAAACAATTTCTAGAGTTTGTAAAAAAATATATAGACAAACGACTCCCAGGACATAGAATTCAAAAGCTGCTGCATCGAAATAGCTGATACGTACAGA